>JABUQX010014921.1:15000-25000 GCA_015478945.1 Trachelipus rathkii
TCTTTATTATAACCAATAGGAATTCTTAATAAGTAAACTATATTTTCATTTTTAAAAAGGTGCGGAACAAAAGAGCGGAAACTTTTTTGATCCGCATTACCAAAATCCAGCAATTTCCTGACGACTCCACCTCCGCTAGTCCGCACCTATTCTGGTAGTCCCATAGGGGCAGGCCCCAACGGACCTAGCAGACTTAAAGAGCTTGGAAAGTGCCACCTCTGATAATATATATATATATATATATATATATATATATATATATATATATATATATATATATATATATATATATATATATATATATATATATATATTTAAATAACATATATATATATATATATATATATATATAAGTGGGATGGTTTAAACCATTTGGTTTAAACCAATGGTTTAAACCATAAAAAACCATGCATAAAATATTTAAAAATATATTTTTTAATGATTTTCTTTTGGCATGTTGATATGGTTTTCTCAATCTTTCAATCGAAGAGTAGCTGAAAGGCAATAAAAATTTTTTCTGCGAATTTTTGCTGTTGTGAGAATGATTCATAATTTATATATATATATATATATATATATATATATATATATATATATATATATATATATATATATATACTATATATATATATATATATATATATACTTAACTATATATATATATATATATATATATATATATATATATATATATATATATATATATTAAGCCGGGTTGAAAACATACAAAAGTTGTAGTGCAGATTTGAAACAACTTTATTTTGGTGCTCACTTCAGATACAAACTGAAATGTGTTAAAAGTAAGTTCTTCAAGATTTGTTTTCATACCCCAACTTTACCTTGAATCTTTTTATTTAAAAACAAAAATATATATATAGCCAGATATACAGTATAGCTTAAATATCCTTACATTCTTACATGCTAAACAACCTGCATAGTACAAAATCTCATAGAAAATCAGATTTTGTCTGTACTGAAGGTATTTCGATTCGAGAATGTTTGGTTTGTAGTATTGCACCATGTCGAGAAGTATGACCAACGACCCTACTAGAAACAGCGGAAACATCTTTGACATTTCTTTCAACATCGACCGAATGACACGGATACTTTGGTAAGAGAATTTGTTGATTACTAACCAAAATATCATCACTAATATCATCAAGAAGAGGTGGGGGGCTGATAGGAGTACTCCCCCAGTCTTTCAGTTCCATGTAGGAAGTGGCGTTGAGATTGACGTTTAGCTGCCTTTTATCAAAGCAGCAAACTTGCACATTGGTGGAGGAAATTTTCTTTCTTGCTTGAAGAATTTGTTGACATGAAAATCTTCTTATTGTTTCCCGTTCATCTGCAACACCAGCTAGCAACAAGTTTTCTGGATGACAAAAATAGAAGTTGTTTAGGAGCACTGGAGAAATGATGTTCTGATCCTCAGGAGAAAGTTTTTGATACTGTGATACCATAAAGTGAAAATTCTTTGCACCATCTTGAGTCTTGACAGAAGGGATGGGAGCGGATATAGAACCATATGGGGGCATAGAAGTTCAGTACGAATCGTACCAAACGCCTCAGATCATCAGATGCGGATTCTGTTGAAACGTACAATCGAAGCAGTCTGTTAGCTTTAGTTAGCCACCTTGCATGGCTTAAGGCACCCGGCTGTGCAGTTTTCAAATACCGCATATTATTATGATCTGCATTTTGTACCCCTTGCTGAATTAATAAACAGATTTTTAGTAAATACAGCTGGTCAGAACTTAGATCTTTCGTAACTGTTTCAGGAACATCAACTACAGAGCCTGGAATTGGTTGAAAATTAATGATGGGTTTGGTCTGAGGATCAAATGAGAGCAGTTTGGTTATAGGTCCTTCATGTGACGATGGGCCAGTTGTCTTCCCATCAACAACACTAAATAACTTTCTGAGTGGCAGTTCATTAAAATGCAACATGCATATGAGCCATTGAAGTGGTCTTTTAAGATGTAACTCCAACAGTGTGATTATTCCATTCTTGTTACCCATATTCACAGGAGTTCCATCGCAAATCACTGCTCTTAAAGTCTCTGTAGATCTTGTTCGTTCAATAATACCCAGAATTTCATTAAATACATCTCGAGATCTTCCTGAGTTAGGACTAACATGATCGATGTAACATGCATCTGGAAATGACACTAGCACGTAATGTTCTTCTCTAACTTTTCTACGCACACCTCCAGTATCGACAAGTGTTTCATCTATTTTTCCATCGAAACCAATGCAGACCATACCTCTGTGTTGCAGCAAATGCTCCTCTGACTGTTTGTCTCTCCAGTATTTTCTTTGGCGTTGTAACTTACTTGGATCAACAACGTTTTTTGGTGACAGAAGTCCGAGGTCCTTGAGGGCAGCATTAACTATGAGACATGCATCTCTATTGCTCACATTTGTCCTCTCTAATGCTTTACACAACTCAGGATACTGGTTTCTATTTTGAGGGTGACATTCTTCCATATATGATCTTCCTGATTCTAAGGAAAATGATTCTTCTAGCACATCACTCTCACTGCCTAATAATTCAACTGAACTTACACATTTTTGCGTATCTTTGTGTCTCATCTTACTTTCAAATGTCAACCATTTCCTTTTCCTTTCCTGAAGTTTCATGTTTTTCTCTGTTCTTTCCTTGTCCACCTTTCCTATTATCATGCGTCTTGAAGTGTTTTGATCAAACCAAAATTGCCATTCCAATACAGAGATTTTCTTTTCATTGGGACATTGACATTGATTACGTTCAACTATACCATTATGAACACACTTGCACGCGCTAATGTCGAAGAGACGAGAAAATGATTTTATTTTATCTTGATATGTTAGAGAAGATTGTTTATTTCTTGAATATTTCATCAAATCATTGACATTCACTATTAGTCTCTTCACTTTCACTATAACACTTTCAAATTCTATTGTTGGAATGCCTGCTTTATTGTATATGCCTTTAACTTCTGTTGCCACTAACTTTGCTAGATGAGTAACACTGGCATCTTTGTTGACTACTTGATGGAACTTGTAGGCTCTAAAAACATCCTCAGCCAGTGGTAGCTGATTTTCGACAAGTGGTTGTGGATAACCGAATATTGCATGCCTGTCTTTATGCCTTGTTGCACATGCCATGATACGTCTTGCAATAATAGTAATAAACACTGCACCCACAGGACTTATCTCAAACGTCGAATAGTCTGGATCTGAAATGAGACAGAAATAGCTCTCAATTAGTATTAAAACCAAATTTTGAAGAACAAAGCATATAAAATTCATAACTTAAAAATAGTAAAAAACGATGTCAAAACCCTTTTAAAAAAACTAAAGTTGGGCCCCCTAGACATTGAGTAAATGCAAAATGATTTTTTGTCCCACTACAGGGAAGCCAAGGAGCACCAATTTGACCATGTTTGGTTATCCCACCAAAATTCAACCCAACAATATGTATATATAATAATAATAACATATATATATATATATATATATATATATATATATATAGAACCTCTAAATATATATATTTATATATATATATATATGTATATATATATAATACAACTACTATATTTTTGTCCCAGCTCTCTCTCTCTCTCTCTCTCTCTCTCTCTCTCTCTCTCTCTCTATATATATATATATATATATATATATATATATATATATATATATATATATATATATATATATATATATATATATATATATATATATATATATATATATATATATTTGTAAATTTAACATGTTTAAAACATGATTCTTGTTTCGAGCTCTTGGGAATTCATTTTCTACCCATTGATGCCACATTTCAAAAGTTTATAATAAAACTCATATGTGGAGTGTGAGGATTTGTGAGAAATGTGGCATCGTAGCGCAGCGGATTTTCTTTGTGCGTCATTATCATCTGTCATCCTTTAAAGAGAGTTCAAATATAAAGTGACATTGTCGTCATATCGCAATAAATAGGTTGGGAACAGCTAAAGCTGGGAAATTAGTTTTTTTGTATAAAATTCTTAATGATAATTTATATATTATAATATACCCTCTTATTTTTTACTTTATGAGTTTATGTAAAACTCAAAAAATAATAATAATTTTATACCAGTTTACAGTTATCAAGAAAATTTGAAATTTAAGAATCTAAAGAAATTTATTAAGAAATTTTAAAATATGAATTTTATTACATGTGTATAACAGTTTCCAGAAGTGATTTTTGCCTTTAAAATCTATTAAAACCAATAAAAACTACATTAAAACCATCAAAATAGCATAAAAAAACCAAAAAAAAAACAAAAAAAAAACGTTGGTTTATTTGTTAAAGAGAGTTCAAATATAAGTCATATCGCAATTGGCCATTAATTATATTTTTGGGTGCATTGCAAATATAATAATTTTTTTGGGGTAAAATAATAAAGTAAAACCTTTTTTCAGATAGAGTTTATATATTATAATATACCCTCTTATTTTTTACTTTATGAGTTTATGTAAAACTGAAAAAATAATAATAATTTTATACCAGTTTACAGCTATCAAGAAAATTTGAAATTTAAGAATCTAAAGAAATTTATTAAGGAATTTTAAAATATGTGTTAGCACATGTGTATAACAGTTTCCAGAAGTGATTTTTGCCTTTAAAATCTATTAAAACCAATAAAAACTACATTAAAACCATCAAAATAGCATAAAAAAAAACAAAAACAAAAAACCCATTGGTTTATTTGTTTTTTTTTTAAATAAAACAATGTTTTTTTGTTTTTTTTAACTATGGTTTTTTTCCAACCTATATATATATATATATATATATATATATATATATATATATATATATATATATATATATATATATATATATATATATATATATATATATATACATAAATATATATATATAAAGGCCGTAGCCAGGGGGTTAAAAGGGTTTAAACTCCCCTGAAATTATTTAAACTATCAAAAAAATTTAATGAATTGAATCTCTTAATATTAATTGATAAGAATAATAAATATAGTAATCAAAGCAAATTAATAGCACATATTAATTCAAATAAGGAAAAAATATTTATGGTTCGTGAATATTTCTTAGGTTTAATGGCTGTTGAAAGCACAAAAGGAGAATCTCCAACGAAGGCAATACTTCAAAAGTTGAAATAAAAAGTGACTTTCTGATTGTACAACGATATGATGGTGGAGCAGCAGAGAAGAAAAGTTTTATATAAAAGTGTTCAAGCTGTCGAAAATATACAGCTCCTTGCATGATCAGTGATGTTGACGTTCATATGGAGTAAAACACATTAGAAACTTTACTAGTACAATGAAAACAAATGGACATATTTTAGTTTTCCAAGACGAAAACTATTGCAAAAGAAAAAATCTTTCCTATTTTTTCTTTCATTATGAACTAGTTGTAGTGATCCGTTAAACACTTCTGCTTTTATTCCAACCTACATAAAAATGCTGTAATGAGTGGAACATACCTCAAAAAATGTCCTACTGGATGTTACTAATGCTTGATTTTCTTCTTCACTCATTGGAGCTGTAATTTCACCTTTCAAAGTTCGCATAAGTGAGAAGCGCTCTTAAAATCTCTTTGTTCTGGGAAAGCAACATAATCATGGAGGTTCACAACGCAGAAAGAACTTTTTAAAAATGTTTGTGAAGTTTGTGGAACCACTAATTCTCCATACCTTATCAAATGTAAGATGATTATTCTTGAATTCTAAAGCGCCACAAGTTAAAAAAGTTTGAAACAAAGCATCATCAAACAAATTTCCGGATAAATAGCTAGTAAAGCAACCCTTAAAAGTTTCTTCTAAAGTAAATCCACCGAGAACTACATCTTGCTCAACAACTCCAAGAATAACTGTTCCACCTAATTGAATTTCAATTTGCTCCTTGCTTTGAATTTGTAGATGGATGTCTTCTACAACAGAGGGGAATATCTAGAGGAGGCAATACTACGAAAGTTGAAATAAATAGCGACGTTCTGATTGGCCAACAACATGGTAGTGCAGCAGCAATGAAGAAAGGTTTCGATAAAAGTGTTTATTTAAGCTGTCGAAAATATACAGTGGCATTGTATATTCATTGCTGTTGAGATTCATGTACTATACTTTATTTTATTGGCACAGTGAAAACAACTGGGCACTATTTTAGTTTACCAAGGTGGAAACTATTTTAATATAAAAAATAGGAAAGATTTCCAACAGAAAAGAAAATGGACAAAACTAACACAAATATGGGAACAAAGGTAGGTGGAAAGTTACGATGGATGGTACAATTTAGAAAAGTTTCTAAAGCAATTGTTGAAGCTTTCGGGGAGCATGAGATGGATCAAAATATTGAACCTTCTTCAAAAGGCTTAAATCTTTTTAAATTTGTAATCACGAGCGAATTTGTTATAAGTTTAATTATGATTTCAACTTTATTCTACTTCACTATTCTATTATGTAATAATACATTGCAGTCTCCATCATACGTTACAGCAACTGATTTTAATCATACTCAAAATACAATGCTTGTTTTGAAAGCTTTTCTCTCAAACATCGATGAAAACTTTTCAAGCATTGTGGAAGTTGAAAAGTTGCAACAGAACTTCTGCTTTCTCTTAATGAAGAAATGAGTATGCCCAGTGTCAGAATCAATGTAATACGAAAATAAATCAAGCAATTGCAATTAGTTTTCTTGATGATTTTCTAAACCAGTGAGCCATAGATCCATCCTTACCAATCTTGATAAAACGATTACATCGATATCTATTAAAAGGTTTACAATTTGTAAAATAAACGATACATGTTGTCACATTTGGATATAGAGATTTTAGCATCTATTCACTCACAGTATATATATATATATATATATATATATATATATATATATATATATATATATATATATATATATATATATATATATATATATATATATATATATATATATATATATATATATATATATATATATATATATATATATATATATATAACTTTTTTATCTTTATTATGTCTCTATTGTCACCCGTAAAAAAAACAACTTAAACATTCTAGGACTAAACATAAATAGTGAATTGTCTTGGAGACCTCACATCACATCGGTTGCTAAAATGGCCTCAAAAAAGCTGGGAATTCTGTTCAGATTGTGTGAATTTTTTTCTTCTGCTCAGATACTCCAGTTATATAAAGGTCTTATTCGCCCCTGTATGGAATATTGTTCCCACATTTGGGGTGGATCCGGTTCCACCCTCCTTTTGGATAGAGTTGAAGCTAAGGCTAAGAGGCTTATAAACTGTCCCATACTCTCTGACTCCCTTCACCCTCTCTTTCCCTTCGTCGTGACGTAAATTGCCTTATCTCTTTCTATAGGTATTACAACGGCAGGTGCTCGCGAGAATTGACCTCTCGCATTCCTCCACCTCGTAACACAAGAGGTGCCTTGTTCTCATAAAAATTGTGTGAATGTTGGAGATTCAAGGATCACTCGTTGTGGTACCTCCTCCTTTCAAGCCATCTGTTTTATGGAACTCCTTGCCTTCTTTATTTTCTCGCAATATTCAATCTTCCTCTTTTTAAGTCCCGCGTCTGCACCCACCTGAGGGAATTGCGTTTACAGGTAAGGTGGGTTTACTTTCATTTATTTTAATTTTTATTTTTCTTTATGTAATTTTTTTATTTATTTATTTATTTATTTTTTTTTTTTTTTTTTTTGGCCCCCTCCTTTTGAAAAGGGCATTGCCCATGAGTGATGGGTATCATGTAAATATAAAATATATATATATATATATATATATATATATATATATATAAATATATATATATATATATATATATATATATATATATATATATATATATATATATATATATATATATATATATATATATATATATATATATATATATATATATATATATATATATAGAAATATACCACATAACAATATATATATATATATATATATATATATATATATATATATATATATATATATATATATATATATATATATATATATATATATATATATATATATATATATATATATATATTATTATTATTTTACAAACACTTATTCCCGCTTAAGCGGGGTAGTGGTACGTGCAGCTTCCCTAATTCATATTTTCCTTCATCTCGCCCTCACCCACCTCCTCCATTCCATTCTATCTCTCGCCAACACCCTACCTTCTTCCACCCTCATCCCTCTCTCCTCCAACATTTCCTTTATTCCATCCATCCACCTTCTTCTTGGTCTCCCCTTCCTCTCCTTCCTATCCCCTCCGCCTCCCAAACTCTCCTAACCACCCTCTGCTCCTCCATTCTCTCCAGATGTCCAAACCATCTTAACATTCCCTACTCCGCTCTTCTCACCAAACCATTCTTCCAATCACATCTCTCTCTTATCACCCTATTCCTAATCCTCTCTCTCTTACTAACCCCACAAACCGCTCTCAACCCTTTCATCTCAAACACTTCCAATTTCTTCTTGGACCTAGCATTCAACCCCCATGTTTCACACCCATATAGTACCGCTGGAACACAAATTTTTTCAAACATACTTATCTTGAGTTTATGTGATAAATCCCCCCTTTCCATAATTCCCTCAAACCACTCAATGCTCTCATTCCTTCTCCTACTCTATGATCTATCTCTTCCTTCATTCCTCCTTCCTTACCCAAATCCATCCCTAAATATCTGAAAACCTTTACTTCTTCCAGTACTACACCTCCTACTCTAATCTCTAACTCCATCCCCTCATCTGTTTCCTCCTCCTCAAACACTAACACTTTACTCTTACCTGGATTTATCTTAAGACCCTTTTGTCCACACACTCTCTCAAACTCCTTCACCAAATACTACAACCCTTCTGAATCCTTCGCCACCAAGGTAGTATCATCCGCAAATAGTATCATGTTCACTTCCCATCTATCACCCCTATCCATCAATTCCACCCCTCTCCCCTCCCTCATCATTCCTCTGCAAACACTCTCCATAAATAAATTGAAAAGCCACGGTGACATTACACATCCTTGTCTCAACCCTCTCTCCACTCCAAACATCTCACTCTCCCCTCCTAATACTCTCACACACATTCTGCTATTCCTATAAAAGGCCCTAATACCTTTACCTAATTTACCCCCTACTCCATATTCCTCCAGCACCCCCATAATTCACCCCTCTTCACTCTATCATATGCTTTCTCCAGATCTAAAAAACACCCATACACCTTCCCTTTCCTTTCTAAACCTTTCTCCACAAGCATCTTCATTGTGAATACTTGATCCACACATCCCCTTCCCATCCTAAATCCTCCTTGTTCCTCCCCCATTCTCTCTTCCGTTAAATCTCTCACCCTCTCAATTAGTATTCTCCCATACACTTTCCCTACTACACTCAAAAGACAAATACCTCTATAATTACCACACTCCATCCTATCCCCTTTCCCTTTATACAGGGGAACCAAACAACCATCCTCCCAATCCTATGGAACCTCTCCCTTCCTCCAACATAAATTATATAACCTATACAGCCATTCCTCCACCCCTCTGCCTCCCATCTGTAACATTTCCATACTCACACCATCTAGACCTGTGGACTTTCTTTTTTTTCCTTTAGTTAACGCCCTAATAATTTCTTCCATTTGTATTTCCATATCTCCTTCCCGTCCCTCTTCACCTCCCATCCTCACCTCTTGAAAAACCTCCTCATCTCTTCCACCCAATTCATTCAATAATCCTCTAAAATATTCCCCCCATCTTTTCCTCACCCCATCTTCCCCTCCTATCCATTCCCCATCCCCTCCCTTAACCCTCTCCCCTAACCCCTCCCTCTTCTTTCTTTTTTTTTTTATTTTTTTCAAATATTTTGCTCCCTCTTTTTTAATTTTTTTCCCCTTTTCTCCACCATTCATTATTTGCATTTCTCTTCGCCCTCTCCACCGCCCTCTTTGCTTCCACTCTAACCCCTCTATATTCCTCCCAGCTTTCCCTTCTCCTATTCC
>JABUQX010014921.1:30000-32500 GCA_015478945.1 Trachelipus rathkii
AAGACGTCCGAAATTTCCAAGTACCTTCTTCCTCGAGACTCACCAGCTCTTAGAAGATTCTTGGAAATGATTGGATACTACGCCGTTTTATTCCGTGCTTTTGCAAAGCTCGTCTTTTCTTTGTCAGAAAAAGCAAAATATCATCCATAAGATAAGTCTCATACTTGGACTACAGAAGAAGCCTTCATTGAAGATCAAGAATCAACTTCAAAACGCCACAACTCTTCCATTTTCTCTTCCAAATGTAACCCATCTTCAACTTGTAACGGATAGTAGTCAGACATCTATAGGAGCAGCCCTTCATCAGATGGTTGATAGACAGCCAGTACCTATAGATTTCTACAGCAAAAAGCTATCAGAACAACAACGTAAATACTCAGCTTTCGACCGTGAACTTCTAGCAGCCTACTATTCTGTTCTTCATTTCAAACATATGTTGGAAGGAAGAAATGTCATCTTGTGCACTGATCACAAGCCTCTTGTTTCAGCTCTCTACAGTGGAAGTAAAAACAAAAAGTGATCGGCAGCAAAGTCATCTTTCTGTCTTAACAGAGTAAGTCTCTTCAATGATATACCTTAGAGGGGGAGATAACATTGTGGCGGATGTTTTTTCCTGGATATTCTCAGCAGCAGTAGATGCCTATGATTTACCTGCCATCGCTGGTATCCAATGAACAGATGAATAAACTACCACCTTTCAGCCTCGTCTTCATTCTTACTCTCTACAAGATAATCTGCAGGTATGGTGTGATACTTCTTCAGCCTTTCCGCAACCATTTTTGCCAAAACCTTGTCATGGATGAATCTTCAACAATTTCCATAAGATTCCTCATCTTGGAATTGATGCAACTCTTCGTCTTATCAGGACTAGGTATTTATGGCCTAACATGGATCGTGGCATCAGAGTTTTTGCTCACTCTTGTTAGCAATGCCAATTTTTAAAAATTCAATGTCATGCTAAACCACCTACTAGTACCAAAATCCCGTCACAACAATTGGAAAGAGTGCATATCGACATCGTGGGGCCATTTCCTCCATCCTTCTTTACCGATACTTCAGCTCCAATCTTTAGACATCTTTTAACCTGCATCGACAAAAACACTAGTTGACAGGTGTAATTCCTCTAGTGAATGCAACTTCAAAATCTGTCACATTTGCTTTCATGCAATGGATATCAAGATTTGGAATTCCTTTTTATGTAAACTCCGACAGGGGACCACAACAGTTTGAAGGAGAATTTTTCACCGAACTATTAAAATTGATTGGATTTCATCGACTCCGAACAAGCGGTTACCACGCTTCAGCAAATGGCCAAATCAAAAGGTTTCATCGATTACTGAAGCGTGCTATCATTGGGCAAAAACAAAGCTGGTTACTCTCTCCTCCAGTAGTCATGCTAAATCTTCGTTGCATTCTTGATGACTGGATTCTCTCTTTTTCAGGCTGTGAGTGGGAAAACACATCTTTGTCCTTTGGAACTTTCCCAACACCTAAAAACAGAGATTCTTTCAACGACTTCATGAGAAATTTTATGGCCAACATGAAACAACTGGAATTTCAACAGCTACCACCTCTTCAATCTTCATCCCTCCAATGCATCACCATACATTCCTGCCGAACTTCAAACCTGATCTCGTGTCTTTCTTTGAGTCGATCGCATTCGGAATATCTGGAAGCATCTTATACTTGTTTCATTAGCCTCGAGTAGCTGGTGTAATATATAGCTTCCTATGAGCGTAAATGAGTCAATACAAGAAACTTCATAGCAACAATCAACTATACTTGTGGTAGAGGAGAACAAGAGAAGAAATAACTACAAGTCTTCTATATATATATATATAATATATATATATAATTATATTATATATAATATATATATATATAATATATATATATATATATATATATATATATATATATATATATATATATATATATATATATATATTCACACAGCCTCGAAGTGCCGTAAATTTTTTGGCAAAGTGTAAAACAATCTTTTCCTTCTTTCGGACATTGCTAAATACGCAATTTGTAATTTTTAGGCGAAAAGAAGAACAGGTATTGCTGTGGGTTTTACAGAAAATACAATACAATTCCATTTTGTGCAAATAGAATTTAGTGCTTAATATATTGTCTGCTTATTGATTGTTCGTCACGATATAAGCTATTATAATGACATCTCTCCTTAAAATTATCTTTCGAAAAGTAGTTCCTAATTAAATACGAGGAAAGTTCATAAATATGAATTTCCCTCTGGAAAATATTGCTAATGAATGATCACTTATTCAAGAATAACTTAATGTTAAGTCGAGTAAATGCTCAAAGAGTGTTCATAAATACGAGCCCAAATTACTCTTGATATCATTTACGATGCCAGTATTGATCCGATCAAAAGTAATATATGTAGCACCATCGTCGGCAAATGTTCGCGAACGGACATTATGCACTAGACGAAGTGTTTTTAATGTTTTTGATGGTGATGCGTCAAATTAAGGGT
>JABUQX010014921.1:42500-55695 GCA_015478945.1 Trachelipus rathkii
AAATGTACAAACATAACACAGAGCATGAGAATAGAAAGAACACGACCTAAACTGAGCAGCCAGTACATAAGACACGCAACTGACACACATACCTACATCTCACACACACATAAACACGACATATGGCTCATGAGAGAGACTATCACGGTAAGTAGGAGATAGAGAGACGGATGCTACTAGACAGGCATCTAGCAATGCGCTGCCATCAGGCAGACTGGTATATACACACACACCAGATCTGTTGATGTTGCCTTTTCAAATTTACTGCACGCACGTCAGCACATAGTAGGTACAGCACTTGTGTAGAATGATATGATACAGGAATTCACGCGCCGAAAACATATCATATATTCACCAAACAGCCATTGTTATGGAGTTCGTCGAAATATAATATATAAATATAAGTGTAGAGGAAGAGAGACGAGACGCAGATACATACGCCCTCAAGGCAACTAAATGTCTATACTACTTAAAAGCCTGAAAGCAAAGCTAGCAGACCGCAGTAGCAGAGAGTAACTAAGCGCAACGAACATACTACATTCCAAAAACAAACTCATTGTTATATTGGAGGTTCTTATAGAGGTATTGAGAGCGATGTACTAGACTGACTCGTACTTTGAGCTTGCTGCTGCTAGCAGCAGGCAGACTAGGTATATACACACGCACATATCTGTTGATAGTTTGCTAATATTCATTATTCGTAGACTACGCACCAGCGAAAAAACAACGGTACAGCCCAGCAACCATTAAAGATCTAGTAATACTCATATTACCAAACCACCAGAGTTATAGTGGGGGCTCTGAGTAGAGAGAGTTTTCGACTTTTTTAATGCGGCCGCGCCCAGACTTAAGTATCATGAGACAGTAGGAATAGAAGAAACACGATTAGCAAAAAACCTATACACCATTAAGCTAAAAACACAGCAATTCAAGTAGCAGCATACTAGCCGCGAGAGCAGCGGAAACGAGCACTAACGATAAACTGCTAGTTTCCAAACAGCATGAGATAATTGGAGAGTCGGTAGCAGGGAGTCAAGGACGACAGTCAGCACGCCCAGGCTAACAAATGTCACTACTTAAAGCCTGAAAAGCAAGCAGATATAGCTAAGATTACTAGCGCACGAACTAATCATTACATTATTCCAAACATAACACATATTTGTATATTGGAGTTACACGGGTTAGAGGTAGTAGAAGCGATGACTAAGCACTGCTGTCTATGCTGAGTCACTCCTATTTACAGTGCGACTAGTCGTATATACACACACACAGATCTGATTGATGTATTAGCTTTTACTAAATTTTCTGGCAGCCACACAAGCACAATGATAAGCTAGCTAACTTTGCGACTGAGATTCGGAACCATGGCCGAAACTATCGTATTATCATAAAACAGCCATTGTAATTGGATAGTTCGTAAAGGAGAGAGACGCTACTTAAGCACCGCTAAAGGCAAACAAATATCACTTACTAAAGCCGGTCACGCAGCAGCTAGCACAGCTAATAAGCAGACTGAAATACTACATTTTCCAAAACAAACCATTGTATTATTGGAGTTGTTAGATGGTAGCAGACCGACTGCGCTTTCTACTTACTGCCGATGCTGCCTGCCGGCGACTGGCACCATCAGAACTTGCATTTAACGAGATTATAAAGCTTTCTTTGCCCCTCGACCCCCGAGAAGGACTTCCTCATGTTGATGTTATTCCTCCGATTATGATTGTAGGACAGAAATAGATATACTGAGCGGAGAGTGAGACTATAATCGGTAATCTCTCTGAAATCTTATTCCCGTCCTCCCCCCCCACTACCCCACCCCACTACCTATACGATAATGTGACGATAGTAAGCAGAGCATAGAACAGTGAGCTAACAAAATACAGAGATATCTAATATCACTCATCCAGGGCGTGACACCATTCGAGTCTTCACACTGACAACTTAGTCGGATAATCCGGACGAGAGTAGAGATCTCGTCCATCCACGTCACACACACTATATGATTCGAGCACATGAAAGACGGTCATGGTGAAGAAGACCAAGCAGCAACCTGAGCCGGACTACCTCAACGTTACTAACAGACCCTACCAGACGAGATTATTAGGAAGCTATTCGGTACCTCAGAGGAGAAGACGACTGCTGCCATAACTCCGCTAACATAACTGATGCGCACACAACGACAGCTGCACGGAACCTCGACGCATCCCAGGTCAAGTCCAAGGACGAGTAAGCGATCGCCCATCTGAGACCGAGACCTGAGCACAGCTGACTGGACAGACAAGAAATCACAAGAGAGAAACAACAACAATGGAACTCAGAGATAAAAATAAGAGGTAAGAAGCAGAGACGACGAAAACATATAACGTAGCAAAGCATGACACACAGAGCCATTATAATACCACACTCTCATGCAGAGCGCATCCGCTCAGCAGTCACGCCTAACCATCACTCGAGAGTGATTACGCGTCTACCTGGCCACTAGAGCGACCCATCTCGCTCCTCAGATCCTCGCTCCTCGCACAATGAAACCTTACCAAAACCGTCACTGCACACACACGAGAGAACATGATACGACAGAAGAACAACCTACATAGAAAGCACGCTGGAACGAAAGACCGCGGGTGACGGTCAATAAACAAACGCCACGCGCGATATTCACCCAACCATGCTGCAGCTTGATCCCTGCTCTCAGACACGTAACCACCAAACGTATCTCCGAACCTGGTAGGTTATTTACGTCTGCCCAATAGGCGTTCCAGACCGTGCGCGGAGCAAGAGGACAAGCAGTGGCACAGCGAGAGACACAGAAATGAAACTGTCACACACACTCGATAGCAATACTCATGTGTCAAGTCAAGACACCTCTCAGAGAAGACGATGACTCGCGCACGAAGAGCAGAACAGAGCAATAAGAATCTACACACCAAGAACAAATGCAGATAACCAGACACAGAAAGTAACACTATAAGACATAGAGAGAGAATCGAGCGCGACCGCGCATGAAAGTACGGCAATTCAAGCCATCACATTACCACCCGGCGACGCTGCTATGCACTGAATCGTCCTGCACACACCAATCTACAATAACTACATCTCGAACTCAGTCGCGTCGTTCGTTGCCTGCTATGAGTCACTGCCGCACACGAGAGTACAGACACCCGAACTAGCGTAAACATACAACGGAAATCAATAAAGAATCAACAGCAACAAAGTAAAGGAGAGGACACCGCTGCGAGAAGAACGAGTCAATCTCGCCCACCAGCCGATAATATACACATACTCCAGAACATGTCAGAGATCGCTGCTGTCAAGACCAGCCACAAATAAACACACACTGATATAGTAGTTATTACGTCTGCTATGACACATAGAGAGAACCGCCCTCGACGAATAACAAGAGCGATCGCGCCTGCTAAACTCACACACGGTCTATCGTACATAATCATGTTGTCACTCAAACCTATGACCGAGAACGTCGGAACGAAGGAGCGAACAGACAAATATATCAGAAAACAGAAACAGAACAGAGAAACTTAAGAAGCGAGGGAGCGAAACGTTACAATCAGCCAGCATTACACCGCTGCGCTGCCTGCTGTCGCCGCACACTCAAACTGTTGTTCCGGTCTGCCGCTCCTGCCTGCCTGCCTGCCTCGCTGCCACCGAAACGAACAGAAAACTAGAGAAAAACAGAGAAGAAACTAATGGAAGCGAGGAGAGCACGAACAGTGTTCAATCAGATCAGCCAATTTATCCAACCGCTGCGCTGCCTGCTAGTCGCAGTACGTACAACCGTACTCCGAACCGTTGTTTTAGAGTATTACTGCCTGCTTACTGCCGCGATTCCAGTAAGTAAAAGACGTACACGCAAACGGTTCGAATAAGTTTATCTCACCGACTAGATGACGAGACTCGAGGAATCGAGCTATGAGGCGACAAGAGACATAATACAGAAACAGAAACAGAAACAGAGAGAATAACTAAAGAAGGAGAGAGGAAGCAGAAAACGTATGAACCAATCCAGCAGCCATAACCACCCGCTGACGACTGATACTGGAGACGAGTCGCGCCTAACACTCCAACTGTTGTTCCAGATTATTCTAGCTGAGTACCTGCCTGTTACTGTACTACTGCACTACCACCGAAACGAACATAGATAAGAAACAGAGGAAATCAAGAGAAACTAAAGAAGGAGGAGAGCGAATAACTCTAGCATCAAGCACACGCATACCACCGTCACTGCACGGATGAGCTAGCATGAGGTCGTTCCAGCCACCTACGTCCAACTGTTGTATTTAGTGTCATGTCACCTGAGCCTGCCGCTCACGAGATACAAGGCGCGACAATTACACGCGTTCGAGGAAATTTCCTAATTACCTGTTTAACTATTGAACAGATAAGAGACGTACGAACGAGCAGCGTCAGTACAGACATAACAGAATAAACTAAGATGAAATCAAGAACAGTAGAAAAACTAAGAGATTAAGAAGGAGCGAAACCGTATAGCCAATCCACAGCCAGACCATTACACCGCCTGCAGCTGCTGCTTCGCCGTCACTCAACTCTAATACTGTTTGTTCCAGAGTGAGTCCTGCCTTACCTTGCCATAGCCATGAGTACCTGCCTGAGCCTGCCACCGAAACAGAACAGATTAACAGATAAACATGAGAGAATAACAAGATAGAAGGAGGGCAGCGAAAATACGTAAGACATCACAGTCAGACACCAATTACTCTAACCATCACTTGCGCTGCCTGCTGTCGCGTAGACCTAGCCACTCCAACTGTTACAGTTATCTAGCACTGACCTGTCCGCTACCTGAGAACAAGGACTGCGAATGGCAAAAACCTTTACACTCTTAACGAAAACACCCCCCAGCAAGGGCACTTTCTGCGCTTGCGGGAACCGCCCAAAACGCAATTTCCAAACAGCCAGAGTTACTGGAGTTCGGTAGAGGGAGAGACGACGGCACCGCCTTGGCAACAACATCAACAACAAATGTCCCTACTAAAGCCTGAATGCAGCAGCAGCAGCAGCAGCAACAGTACTAGCATACGAACTACTACATTTCCAAACAAACCATTGTTATTGGAGTTCGGTAGAGGTAGGAGAGCGATCGCTAGTCAGCTACTGCTGCTGCAGTAGCAGCATCAGGCGACTGGCTTTGATTTTCTGCACATACCAGCTACGGACGGCAGCCTATCAACGGCAAGTCTCAACTCTATTTCCAAACCACCAGAGTTATTGGGGGTTCGGTAGAGGGAGTTTTCGACTTTTTTCTGCCGCCGCAGCATAGGTACTACAGAGGAATAAAGGATAATGCCTTCGTAGGGATAAGGGGGTGGTGATAGTGCTGCTGTCGACGACACTCTTTTTCCAAACCACCATAGTTATTGGTAGAGGGAGTGCCGGCAAAACAGCACCATCACCTGCTGTCAACTTTCCTTATCCGCGAATGGCAAAACCTTTACACCCTGATGGGATGCCGCTGCAGCAGAGTTAGCGAGCGTGATGACAGTAGCTGCCGCATTAGTAGCAGCAGTAGCAGCCGAAACTCTATTTCCAAACCACCAGTTCGGTAGAGGGAGAAACGACTGTTACTGCTGATTTTGCTACTAGTACTAATGCGACAGTTTTTGACATCAGCTGCTAACCCTGCCGAAGACGACCCCCTCACACATAAAGAGCGCTAATGATCCTTCCGCAGGTTCACCTACGGAAACCTTGTTACGACTTTTACTTCCTCTAAATAATCAAGTTCGGACATCTTTCCGTCAGCCTAGGGTGCCGCCGATCGCCCCCGCCGAAGCGGAGTTTGGTGTACGAAACGACGGCTACCGGAGGCGCCAGTCCGATGCCCTCACTGAATCATTCAATCGGTAGTAGCGACGGGCGGTGTGTACAAAGGGCAGGGACGTAATCAGCGCAAGCTGATGACTTGCGCTTACTGGGAATTCCTCGTTCATGGGAAACATCTGTGATGCCCTTAGATGTCCTGGGCAGCACGCGCGCTACAATGTAGGGATCAACGTGCTTTCCCCCTCCGAAAGGAGCGGGTAACCCGTTGAAACCCCTACTCGATTGGGATTGGGGATTGTAAGTGTTTCCCATGAACGAGGAATTCCCAGTAAGCGCAAGTCATCAGCTTGCGCTGATTACGTCCCTGCCCTGCTCCTTTGGGAGGGGGAAAGCACGTTGATCCCTACATTGTAGCGCGCGTGCTGCCCAGGACATCTAAGGGCATCACAGACCTGTTATTGCTCTTTCTCTTGCGGCTAGACGCCGCCGATCCCTCTAAGAAGATATTACGACGGACGCCCCTCGCTGAGGCCCGACGAACGAGGCAGGACGGGGACCTAGGAAACCGCCGCAACTTCGACCCCGAAAAGCGAGAATGTACCGCGCGCACTACTACTCCCACACCGAAAAGGCAGTAGGCAAAGACTGAGAGCGGACGGAAGGTAAGCTACGATACGCGCGGCAACCCCACGAGGGAGGCTGTTCGCGCGGCACGTAACTCCCATCCTTATCATCATCAGCTTCGCACTTACCCATGGCGGAAAGCAGCAGCGGCAGCGGCCTTAGACACCGCCCCTCGGGAGCTACGACGGCCCTGGGTGACCCCCGCCCGCAAAACCCCGCGGTCGGAAACCCCATCTCGGGAGTCGATCCGCCGACTAGTTAGCAGGGTAGAGTCTCGTTCGTTATCGGAATCAACCAGACAAATCGCTTCACCAACTAAGAACGGCCATGCACCACCAACCACCGAATCAAGAAAGAGCTCTCAATCTGTCAATCCTTCCAGTGTCCGGGCCTGGTGAGTTTCCCCGTGTTGAGTCAAATTAAGCCGCAGGCTCCACTCCTGGTGGTGCCCTTCCGTCAATTCCTTTAAGTTTCAGCTTTGCAACCATACTACCCCCGGAACCCAAAAACTTTGGTTTCCCTGGGGCTTCCCGTCGAGTCGTGGGAATGACGCCGACGGATCGCTAGTTGGCATAGTTTATAGTTAGAACTAGGGCGGTATCTGATCGCCTTCGATCCTCTAACTTTCGTTCTTGATTAATGAAAACATTCTTGGCAAATGCTTTCGCAGTAGGTAGTCTTGCGAGGGTCCAAGAATTTCACCTCTCGCCCCGCAATACTAATGCCCCCGTCTGTCCCCTTTAATCATTACCTCGGTTCCGAAAAACCGGGCTGAAAAAGGCGGGACCGAGGTCCTGTTCCATCATTCCATGCGCTACCATTCGGACGTAAATATTTTAGCCCGCTCTGAGCACTCTAATTTTTTCAAAGTGAACTTGTCGGCCACGCGGGACACTCGGTGAAGAGCACCCCGCGAGAAACCGACGACTGTTCTAAACACGGAGCCGGCAGGGATCCACCGGGTACGCTGACCCGCCACGAAAGAGCAAATGCGACATACATCCGAAGGGCCTTAAACCTTCCCGTTTTTCATCGTTCCCTACGACGCGGGAAACCGAGAGGAAATACGCGTTGTAACGGAATTGAGGCGCAGGGGCAAAACCGAAAAATAGAGGACAGCAACAGCAGCATTTACCCGAACAGCCGGGGCGAAACCGCCGCAGAGGCGCCTCCGAAGAAACGACGAAGAGCGCGTAGTGCCCTGTAATCGCCACAAGCACGGTGCGGTGAGGCCGGTAGAGAAACCTACGTTAATTTGCAAACCCCTTTCATCGAGTGGCACCCGTATCATTGACGTGCGCTTGCAGCGGGACAAATACACGAGTTTGTATCGCGGGATCTGCGAACCGATCCCCTTTTAGAGCCGGGAGAACAACTCTACAAACAGCAGCGCGAGTCGCGTCCACCCGAACCATCACCCGCCGCTGTCATCGCTACTTTTGCGTTTGGTGTCGCACCCGAGCAGCTCGAACACACTCCGCCCGAGAAGCCGACCCGTCTACTAAAAGAAGACGGCGTAAGCGAATCGGTTTGGTTGTACGGAAGCGCTCAAGAAGAACTCGGGAGGACGAGCGAGACAACGGACGAATGAGAGGGTTTACGGGGGAGAGGCGAACGCCTGTTCCGTTGCAGCGGATGCAAACCCGAAACTCTATCCAGGGAAGGATAAGAGAAACACCGCTCTCGAAATAATGCCACGCTACGAGCTAACAGCGCCAACGGGATTCGCTCAGGGGAAAGCCGAAGGATATCTCTACGTGCTCGACCCTCGCTAAACCCGGCTTGCTCAACAGCGACACAGAAAACACCAACGCGTCGACGCCGCCTGCGAGAGACGCGTACGACGACCCCTGAAGCCGGGAAAGAGGTTGTTGGACTGCGCCTCTAAAAACTCGGCACCCTTGCCACAAACCGAAGAAGCGTACACCAAACGGCCCTTTGCCGAGGGACACGGGAAGAACCACTTCGGGACGCAGCTCCCCGTAGACGAGTAGCGCGCCTTGGGTGGGCTTCCGGTCCGCATCAGAAATCCAACTACGAGCTTTTTAACCGCAACAACTTTAATATACGCTATTGGAGCTGGAATTACCGCGGCTGCTGGCACCAGACTTGCCCTCCAATGGATCCTCGTCCATTTCTTTACATCGAACTCATTCCGATTGCGAGGCCTCGGAAGAGTCCCGCATCGTTATTTCGCGTCACTACCTCCCCTTGCCGGGATTGGGTAATTTGCGTGCCTGCTGCCTTCCTTAGATGTGGTAGCCGTTTCTCAGGCTCCCTCTCCGGAATCGAACCCTGATTCCCCGTTACCCGTTACAGCCATTGTAGGCGAATAACCTACAATCGAAAGCTGATAAGGCAGACACTCGTGGGATCCGGCGCCGGCACAAAGGCCTCAGCGCTCGGCTGTAGAAATATCCGGAGTCACCACATAACCGAAGAGGAATGGACGAGGAGGACGAATGCTGTGCTGCTGCTGCTGAGGCTGCCCCACAGTTAGAAACTGAGAAAGGCAGTCAGCGAACAGCAGCAGCAGATTGCCGCAACCCGACTGTCCACCCGGTTTTTGGTTCTAACAAATGCGCCCTTCCCCCGACCGAGCGCGAGGCAAGGTCGGGGTCGGAGACTAGTTGCACGTATTAGCTCTAGAATTACCACAGTTATCCGAGTAAGGATTTCACAAAATCCCGTAAATCGTGACTGATTTAATGAGCCATTCGCGGTTTCGCCTAAGGTCGGCAGGTACTCAGACATGCATGGCTTAATCTTTGTGACAAGCATATGACTACTGGCAGGATCAACCAGGTAGGTCCCCCTCCGTCTGGGCACCCCCGAAGCATCATTCTTCGAGTATTTATTTTTGTCATCCTTTTTGAGGCCTCGCACAAGCAAGCGCATCGCTGCTGCTAATAATAATAATATTAAAGCTGCTCGCGCGATTAATAATACCAACTCCCGCTACCGCTCGGATTTTGCCAACTTTATTTGCGGTAAGCGAAACAAAGGAAGCAAAACACGAACACGGCAGCTTCAGCTCGAAACTTGGGATAAAACGAAACCCCGGGATACGCAACCAGACCATCACCGCGACCAATACACTCGAGTAAGGCGAGGGAACCCATACACGCTACCTTCCTTTTGGCAACTCTGTTAGTACTTTCGAGAATTCACCTACTTGACTAACAGAAGGTAGGTAGCGCTCTGGAGAACCCTGGATCACCGTCCTCGTGAGTCAGTGGCCACGATGACCGACAGTTGATCGTTCCACGGAAGACTTCTTGGACAACGATTTCGGATACTCCCCGGGGCAACCGCTACGGTCCGTGGGGGAATTCGGATGAGATACCCAGCCGCCGTCCGGCACCGCATTTATGTTTGCGAACGCTTTCTGACGACCGTCGATACTCGCCACCACATCACATCAGACCGTTGTATCTCTACATTTCCCTCAACTTTCTCCCACTGTGTCATTGCCAAGAAGCCTTACATATCCCAAGTTCCTACGAACAGTAGTAGCACCAACAGCGGAAGCAGCAGCAGTAGTAGTAGTGGATTCCACGAGAACTCCGCGCGATCAGCACACCCGACGGCCCCCCATAAATGCGCAAGACCTGAGTAACGAGGAAGGATGATGCACAGTCGCGCCCGTAGCGCGCCGTAACAAACAGTCCTTTGGTCCCCGTTCCCAAGCCCAGCATTTACAGGGTACTAGCACGATTTTGTCAGGTGTGACCGAAAGAGAGCGCAAGACCCGAGAACTCAAGCGAATGCAAAGGCATTGAGATACGAGGATGGGATACTCGACCCGGACCCTCAGACCGATCGCTATGATCGATAATATTGGGACTCGGAGGACATGGCACACCCTCTTTTTACAATCTCAGTCCGATGGTAGCCTTCCTTTCTCAGTCAAACGTCCCACTGCGTCTGAACCGTATCTTCTACTACTACATACTACTGAGACAGCTATTGAAATTACTACTGTTCGCGCTATAGTCGGCAAACCCGAAAGCTTCAGATAAAAATGCGAGGCAATAATCCGCCCGCACCCGCATAGCGACATAACACTCGAAGAGGGCGAGGGCACCCAGTCCCGCTAGCTTCCTTTTGCCCCCTGTTAGTACTTTCGGGACTTAACCCAATTGATTAACAGCCAAGGAAGTAGCGTTATGGGAAAATACCCTTGTATCGCCGTCCCCGTGAGCCAGGGGCCACTATAACGAGATTGGGACCGGCAGGAGAACACCAAGCACTCAAACCATATAGTCATCAGGTATGTTTGTCGTGGGGGAATTCGGATGAGATACCAAGTCGCCGTCCGGCACCGCATTTATGTTTGCGAACTCTTCTGACGACCGTCGATCCACACCACTATTCTTACCCAGACGTTATACTTGTAACTTTACTCTCGGTGTTCTCCTCGTCAACCTCGCACGTATCTGTAGCTCTCTCACGAACAGTAGTAGCAGCAGCAGAAACAACAACAACAGCAGCTTTAAAAAAAAAATTCAAACGAGAACTCCGCGCGATCAGCACACCCAACGGCCCCCCATAAATGCGCAAGACCTGAGTAACGAGGAAGGATGATGCACAGTCGCGTCCGTATAGGAAAATCGTGGACAGGATTTTCCGTAGCGCACCGTAACAAACAGTCCTTTGATCCCCGTTCCCAAGCCCAGCAAAATACAGGGTACTAGCACGATTTAGTCAGGTGTGACTGAAAGAGAGCATAAGACCCGAGAACTCAAGCGAATGCAAAGGCATTGAGATACGAAGGAGGATACTCGACCCGAGCGCTCATACCGATCGCTATGATCGATCTTATTGGGACTCGGAGGACATTCCAACCCTCTTTTTACAATCTCAGTCCGATGGTAGCCTTCCTTTCTCAGTCAAACGTCCCACTGCGTCTGAACCGTAAGCAGCAGTAGCAGTAGATTCCACGAGAACTCCGCGCGATCAGCACACCCGACGGCCCCCCATAAATGCGCAAGACCTGAGTAACGAGGAAGGATGATGCACAGTCGCGCCCGTATAGGAAAATCGTGGATAGGATTTTCCGTAGCGCACCGTAACAAACAGTCCTTTGATCCCCGTTCCCAAGCCCAGCAAAATACAGGGTACTAGCACGATTTAGTCAGGTGTGACTGAAAGAGAGCATAAGACCCGAGAACTCAAGCGAATGCAAAGGCATTGAGATACGAAGGAGGATACTCGACCCGAGCGCTCATACCGATCGCTATGATCGATCTTATTGGGACTCGGAGGACATTCCAACCCTCTTTTTACAATCTCAGTCCGATGGTAGCCTTCCTTTCTCAGTCAAACGTCCCACTGCGTCTGAACCGTTTCCTCTACTAAAACGCTGCTGCTGCTGCTGATGCTGATGCTGATGCTGCTAATACTGTCCGCGCTTAGTAGGTTTTAACCACGCGAGCGCAGCAACGAAACGCCTGCTTGCACATGAAGAAATAGCAAAAAGTCGTATGCGGCAAGCTCCGGGTAAGCTACCGAGTAAGGCAGGCGCTGCCGTGGCGAATACCACTCCGAAATTGATCAACAAAGCCAAGACACACATCGTGATAAAGTTAGTTTGAAGTACCCCAATCTCTGGAATAAATTTTCGCAGTAGGTGGCAAAGAGAGCTAACTTACCAGATAGGTGTATCATGGAACTTTGTTAATTCAACCCAAGAAGCATCCGCCACGAACTTAACCTAGTCTCAGAGCGGCAGCAGCCCGGCGTTCCACCGTCGCAATTACTGACTCGCCTGCCACTACAATGGGCTCCTAATAGCTACCTTCGGGCGAATCCGTAGTGGGTTGTGTTCGACGCCGACGACGACAGAGAGAGAAGGGAACCCAACCTCGCTCTCTTTGACGACGACGACGGGAACGTCCCAAACAGAGACAGATCCCTATGATATAGCTAAATAGGGACGAGCGGCAAGTTGCGAGGTTTCTAAGCCATTCTACGTCCTAGTTGCGACCTCCGCTACTCGATGCCTATGGCCAAGAAGCTACATACAGTAGCTCAAGAACACGAGCAGCCAGCAAAAAGTCGTCTGCGGCAAGTTCCGGGTAACTACCGAGTAAGGCAGGCGCTGCCGTGGCGAATACCACTCCGCAATTGACCAACAAAGCCATGACACACGCACATCGTGATACAGTTACCTCTTCAGACCCCAATCTCTGGAATAATTTTTCGCAGTAGGTGGTAAACAGAGCCGTAACTGATCAGATACGTGTATCATCGACCAAGCGAAGACACACACATCGTGATACAGCTACCCCTTCAGACCCCAATCTCTGGAATAATTTTTCGCAGTAGGTGGTAAACAGAGCCGTTCACTGACCAGACAGGTGTATCATGGAACTTTGTTATTACAACCCAAGAAGCATCCGCCACGAACTTAACCTAGTCTCAGCGCGGCAGCCCGGCGTTCCACCGTCGCAATTACTAACTCGCCTGCCACTACAATGGGCTCCTAATAGCTACCTTCGGGCGAATCCGTAGTGGGTTGTGTTCGACGCCGACGACGACAGAGAGACAAGGGAACCCAACCTCGCTCTCTTTGACGACGACGACGGGAACGTCCCAAACAGAGACAGATCCCTATGATATAGCTAAATAGGGACGAGCAGCAAGTTGCTTGGTTTCTAAGCCAATCGACGTCCTAGTTGCTACCTCCGCTACTCGATGCCTATTATGAAGCTACAGTAGCTCAAAGCACACGAGACTCCAGCAAAAAGTCGTCTGCGGCAAGCTCCGGGTA
>JABUQX010014922.1:0-30000 GCA_015478945.1 Trachelipus rathkii
TTTTAGACATTATTATATAAAATTCCGCCTCACAAGAATAGAGGTCCTAGTCACTTAACTAGGTTTTATTGTTAAGTAAAATACTATATACTATTTATATATATATATAATATTAATATTAATTAATATTATATATAATATTAATATATATATATATATTATAATAATATATATATAATTATATAATTATATATATATATATATTTATATATATATATATATATATATATATTATATATATATATATATAATATATATATATATATATATATATATATTTAATATTATATATTATAATATATATATATAATATATATATATATATATATATATATAAATATATATAATATATATATTTTATATATATAATATTTAATATATATTATATTATATATAATTATATATTATATATAATATAATATATTATATTAATATATATATATTAATATAATTATAATATATATATATATAATATATATTATATATATATATAATAATATATATATATAATATATTATTAAGTAAATACTATATAATATAATAATATAATATATATATTATAATATATATTATATATATTATAATATAATATATTTAATATATATTATAATAATATTAATATATATTAACAATATATACTGTATATATATAATATAATATATATAATATATATATAATATAGTTAATATATATAATAATTATATATATATATATATTATATATATAATATATAATATAATATATATATATATTATATATATATAATATAATATAATTATATAATATATAATAATATATATTCATATATCATCTCATTAATATATAAGTATATAGATATTGAATGTTGAAAGAAATAAAGGTTTCGTACAAAATTGTACACCGCGACGACAACAGAAATATTATATATATTAATATATTATATAATTATTTATTTATTTATTTATACATTTTTATATCATTTAAGTATACCTATTATAGTCTATGTCAGGGCTCTGGATTGAAGAGTTTAAAAAAGGGCAAATGGTTCTAACCTTGTCACTGCATTTATAGTTCTATAACAAATAATGCTAAAAAAAATGCACCTGAAATATATCGAAAAAAGGTCTAAAAAAATGTAAGCAAAAAAATCATATTATAAAAAATAATTATACCGTAGGTATTGACTATATATTATAACTGAGGATAATAACATATAATAAAATTATAGCAGGATAAAAATTTGAGCTACACTAATATAAATATTATTCAAAAAATTTCAGGAAGTTAAGCTGAATATCTAGAAATTCGCTAAAAAGTGCTAAATTGATATTATATTATATATATATATATATATAATATATATAATACAAAATAATAAAAACATTAATATCACTGGCACTCCACCAATTTTATTCATTATAGCTACATAGTAGCCGCCATCTATAGTTATATATATATTAAAATTATAAATTATATATATATATTATATATTATAATATATATATATATTTATATATAATAACCAACAGATTGCCAATTAGCGACAAATACTGGCTAGACCTGACGAATCGAGTGCAGTATATCTACTTAAAGGGGTCGAAACATACTAGTTCTAAGATCTATGACTCTGTACCTATCTACTAGCTATGTAACAGATACACGTATGGTCCATATTATGATAAAGATATACTTAGAACTTAAACCACTACATACACACACAACACATATACACATCACATATTACAATATATAATATATATATATTAATATATATTATATATATTATATAATATATATATTATATATATTATATATATTATATATATTATTATTAATATAATATTTATTATATATATATAAATAGTCTTTCTACCTATACTTCCAATCATACATATTATTACCTAAATACATAATAGTATGATATATATATATATATACATTAATAATATTAATAATATAAAAAATATTTTCAACTATCACCTTATATAGAGGTCACTTATATATAGTATTTAATTTATATATAAAGATTTCACTCACTTAAAATAGAATTTATATCATATACTTTTCCTCACTAACGTAGATAAAGTATTACCACAATATTATTAGGTAGAATCACCCCTACTATATCAGGGTTGGCGTGTTCAAGTACATTTTTTTTCCGAGAGACAATGAGAGGTAATAGCAAATTTAGACTCTAGAACTCGTTCTCACAGATATCATATATACAGGAGGACAAGTACAATGAGTTACACCTACAATTTGTTTCAACGTACAAGTAACCAGTACAAGTACATGGTATCACGCTACCAAGTACAAGTACAGTACTTTAGAAAACTTGCATATATAACTATATATCTATAAATCTATTCAGAGGTAGGTGATTCACTCACTACACTATATATATATACCATAAATATATATATAAAATTATCCTCTATAAATAATATATATATATATATATATAATATATATAATTAGAACTTTATTAAAATGTATGATATATACTACTTGAGATGATAAATAAAATATATATTTAAATTTTAAAGTACCTTATAGTTAGGTCATGAGTGAATAAGTATTAGAAAATGACCACCACTCATGCATCATACATCACATTTGCGAGAATCTATCTATTATAAATCTTATAAATGCATCATCAATTACGCATCATGCACTGAGAGACTGCCTACTATATTCATGCATCAATTCATATATCATGCAAAACGTCTTGTTAGGTGCACCGATATTACTCATCACTCATAGCTGAGAAAGTGGAAAGTTGCGTAACATATACCGGAAACATAGAATAAACAGAATAGTAGAAGAGAGAGATTTGAGTCAGATACTAGAAAAGAAAGACGTCTCATGGGCCTTAAGCAGTACGATACATTTTTATGCTATGCACTCACAAATTTTGTTAGTTTGAAACAATAAACAATTCGTCGCAGTGCAGAAAAAATCACAATGCCTCACTATAATAAGTGCCTTCCATAGAGGAACTTTATAAAGGCGAGTTGACTAATCAAGCGAGATAGACACAGATCGTCGTTATAACATGTGGGGTTCAATTTCCTATGGTCCAGTGGGAGCCCTAGTAGCTCTATAGGCCTAGGTAGATAGCTGGGTTATTTAAGTTCGGATTACCTGCCTCACACCATAACCACAATCCATTCACTGTTCAGCTGGTTATGATGCACACAGCTTCTTTTCTCTAGAGCTCTGTTATCGTGCCAACTTCACATTTCTATGCATATCACACTTTTCCAAGTCATTCTTTTCTGAGAGAGAGCTATATCATCCCACTTTTTCTTCTGTCTCGCTCACTCCGGACCGTTAGTGGTCACTAAGCACGTACAACGTGTATATCCACTTATTACGCCCATTTATAACCGTTATTTCCGAGTTTCACTGATCACCACACACGTAATAACCTGTTCCAAAAACCACATCTCAACTGTTATTTTTCATTTATTCTCTTATTTACCTCGCAATTCTACACACACACCGAAGCAAAATATCTCTACAGAATGTCTTTTCGAGGTATGTCGCTTCGCGAGATTATATCACTAATTGTGTTATATCTTTTGCTACGTCTAAATTCATAGTCACTCACTTCCAAGAGATTTAGTCCATCTTGCACTAACACATTGTAATTTAGATTATACCACTTATATTTCGCGAGGCATCAGAGTAGTCCCAACTTACTAATAATTTTAGCTTTTTTAGCCATTAACACGGAGAAGTAATCGAATCAAGTATCTTCTCGATCTCAGGAGTATAGTACGCTAGCGCACATCTACAACTTAGTCCGTCCGTATATACAATCCACACTCGCACATGAGAATTATTCATAAGGGTGTCACGGCAGCTCCTTATCAGTGCCATTTGCTGAGATAACATGTTATTGTCCTACTATGGCACTCTGCATCATCCTCTCCCTTTTCTAGTATCAGACAATAAATTTCGATATAAATATGTTTACATTCAGCACACATTTTTTCACCAGCTGCTTCCATCCATCTTCAAATAACTCACAATGAGGTCTGTCCAATAACTATCTTGTTCATCATAAACCATAACCTTACTCTTATATTCGTTTACTTTCAAAACCCCTTCTTTTGCCACATCCGCAAGAGACAGAACACTTTGCTAATGCGTATCATATTTCATAGCTATATAAATCTCAACTATTACTTAGTTCCCTCAAACTCTCTTCAGCTCTCCGCGAGTGAGCAGCATAGAAAACCAATATCGATGCCTCATATAATAATCACGGTTAGGTGGAGTATCACATCCACTCTCATCCGAGTTTCTCTTCATCGAATTCGAACTCTACTTAAGTTACCTTGCTTCCCACCTAGCCTCTAATGTCTTTCCAATAACCTCATCCTCTGATATGAGAGATGAAGATAATGGATAGATCAGAAAAAGAGAGATCAGAGCCATCTAAGCTTATACTCGCTGCGCTCACATCGTACCGCTATTTAATATTAAAAAATCAAACTTTCGGAGGTTCCCTATTTATCCTCTTAACAGGCACCTGAAAAACCTGATTCATTTAGTTCCAAATGTTAGTTTCGTTATTCAAATAGTTCAAAAAATGTTAGTGGTCTTTGATAGTTTTTATATTTCAAGCATTGCTGACTTATCAGATCATATCATACTTTTGGAATTCTATTCCTAGAACGCTTACACAATACCTAATATCCATCTCACTACACCTGCCATAAGATTCACTCTATTTTAAATTCTTATTTATTAAAGAGTCGACCTGGCAGCATAAGTGTCTATAAAAATTCCTAAATCAATTCGAGTCTTCTCCTCCTTCTATTTGAGCGCGAGATCAATTTTGTTTTCTTAGTGATAATATGCATACGGACTTCTAACGTTCACGCTAATCAGTAACTTTAACCCGTACAAAAAAATTAGTTGTTTTCACTGCATTTCGATCACACCTTCTTTTCTGAACCAAAATTTAGTCAACTATATATCCTGTCCATTACTGAAAACACCAATAATAGCTAGACTATAACCTTTTCTAATATGTTAATACCTTACAGCTACCAAAGTATATTTTTTCACCATATATCTTGTCTTCATGGAAAGGGTAAATTATTGAACTCCTCCAATCCCTCGGAACGTGAATTTATTATGTAACCAGTCCCATTCATAAACGTTTTGTGTACAACGTAACCAAATTCCGAAGAATCAAACCACTCGCCTATATAAATATATATATATATATATATATATATAATACTTATATATATATATATATTATATTTAAGTTAATATTTATATTATTTATTTACATTATATATATATATAAGTATATAGTTATTCATATTATGTAATATATATTATATATATATAAGTATATATATATATATGGGCGTAGGCAGAGGGGGGGCGAAATAAAAAAAATGAACCTTATAAGTTTGCCAGACGACGTTTTTAAAGGGTTTTAGTTGTAGAAAAACTGAAAAAATACATCAATCGATAAAGATAAATGAAGTAGTAAAATTACTAAATTAAAACGTATTATATATTATTGTTTAAAGTTTTTAATGCGTTTATCGTTTTCATATTGGCTTTAAAGTAAACTAGCTTTGTGCTTTTATACAGCTTCTTCTGACATTATTTTCCGATAGAAATCTCAGTATGTCGCCAGCATTTGGCGGCTGTCAAAGCTGTTAAATCAATCACAGAAAGCTTACCCGTTGATATTCAGCAACAGACAACGCATTAAAAAAACAATTGCAGAAAATAAAAGAAATATTACAGCATTTTTGAAGATCCAATAATTTATATATATATATATATATATATATATATTATATATATATAAATTATATATATATATTATATATATATATATATATATATATATAATATATTATATATATAAATATTATCTATAGGGTTTTAATCATCAATAAACCTTTAGGCCCCCTAAAATCAAACCCTTCCTAGCCCATATATTTTGCAACTATTTTTTAAATTTCATATATATATATTAATATATATATATATATATATATATATATATATATATTAATTATATATATATGTAAGAACAATTAAACTCCCCTTATTTGGGGTGCGGGTTCGAAACCCAATAAGGGGAGTTTAATTGTTCTTACCATTTTAACGAACTGTGAGCGTAATGTTAACAGTTCTAATTTGTACTGAACATATATCTAAATATATATATAAATATATATAATATAATATAATATTATTATATATATATATATATATATATATATATATATAGTATATATATATATATATAATATATATATATAGGCCTATAATAATATAGTTTTTGTGGTGAAATCTGAAGAGAGTTTGAGAGGATTGGTCGAAAGATTTTGGAGGGTGTGTAAAAGGATGGTTTGAAAGTAAACGTAGATAAGGTAAGGTTATGGTTATGAGTGAGGAACAGTCCTCGTGTGAAGTTATGCTAGATGGTGAGCAGCTGGAACAAGTGACTGAGTTTAAACACAATCTAATACTATTATTAGACTGTGGTTTAAATATTTAGGATATATATATGTTGGACGAAAAGGGAAAGATGCCGAGTGTAGTTAGGTAAGTTGTGAATTGCAGGAAAGTGGTGGCTGGTGCAATTAATCCTTGGGTGGATGTAAAGAGACTAAGTCTTGAGTGCGCTAGTGTCTTGCGGATGGTAAGTTGTTACCCTGTGTTATGTATAGTAGTAAAGACTATTGGTCTGGAAATAAGAGGTATGATCTAAAGTACAATGTTGTTCAGATGGACCAATCTTAAGGCGTGTTTAGGGTCTGAGAAGATTAATAAAAATGAGGATGAAACGTATTACAGGAGTTGTTGGTATGAAAAAAGGGATACATGAAAATAAATAAAAGTATGTTTAGATGGTTTGGTAATGTGGAAAGAATGGATGATAGTCGGTTGGATAAGCGGATGTATAGTGGTGAGTGTGTTGGGAATCGACTGGCTGGGAGACCGAAAGGAAAAGTGGATTGAGTTATCAAAAGAATGTCTAGAGGAGTGAAATGTGAGTTTGGCAGGGGCGAGAAAAAAGTGCATAATAGGAGTAAATGGCCGGGTTTTGTGAGGGTGTATGGTTGTGCCCACCTGGGCCAAGGGATGAACCCCACATTGGCGAGGTGCCATAGTGAGGGTCCGTCGCGGTCCCGTAAGCCTAGGATGGATTTTCTGTGCGGCGAGTTCCCACTAATAGGTATAAAAGGGGAGGTAAGACTGGGCTTTCTTTTCGACTTGTGTCATTTCTTCTACTACTTTTCTGTTTCTGGTATATACGCACCTTCCCCCAGTGTTGGGGGAAAAAAGTGGTTATTGTGAAAATAATTAATATATATATATATATATATATATATATATATATATATATATATATATATATATATATATATATATATATATATATATATATATATATATATATATATATATATATATAAGAATAAACGAAGATGTGAAACAAAAAGCTTTACGTTAATAGCGTAGGTCATGTATAGTTATGTTATATGGATATATAATGATCTCTCTTGTCCACCGATTAGTATTTTTATATTTCAAATTTAAAGGTATGTTTAGGGACTATAGTTTTAGTCTTAATAATAGAATCAGAGGTAACATATTTCTTCAATGTTAGTTACATTCATAACATTGGGAGATATAATTTATTTATAAAGAATAATAATATCATACGTAGGAAAATGGGTTAAAGAATACAAAATAATCCATATAAACAAAGATAAAAATGCCCAAAGTACTTGCATAACCAAGCACAAGTACCGTCAAGTCAAAGGCTCAAGTACAAGTAGCAAGTACAACGTAGCAGTGGTTTTAGAAACTACAAGTACAAGTACAATCCAAAAAATGTACTTAAGTACAAGTAAAAGTACAAGTACTTGTACTTGAAGCCAACCCTGATATTATATAATAATATATATATATATATTATATAATAATTATTATATATAATATAATATATATATATATAGTATATAGTTATATGATATATATAGCGAATAAGTATATATAGAGAGTATATTCATAATATATATATTTATTATTATATATATATGATATATATATATATAATATAGTATAATATATATACTATAATATATATATATATTAACCCACTATATATATATAGTATATAGTATACTATATAATATTATATATATATATATATATATTAATATATAATATAATAATAATTTTATGTATAACATAATATATATATATTATAAATATATATAATATATATATATATATATATATTATATATCTATATATATATATTATTATTATATTATAATATATATAGAAATGATTTATCATTGGGATAAGCTTTAATCAGAAACAACAGGAAGCTTATTCCACTTTGTATTATTATGAAAGGTGTTTGTACAAACAGTTGTTTTAATAGTATATATTTTAAATAATAATTATTATTAGAATACAATGTTAATTTTCTATTATTGTAACTTTAAAAAAGCTCGTCCAAAACCGAACGTTAAGTCGGCGGCCGAATGTGAGCGGCCCTACAGCTGGGAATCCAGTCTCATAAATTTTAAATATGGCGGCCATACCTAGCCGGTAGTACGCCACTACGCTATGCTACCGGCTCGGTGTGGAGGACAGATTTAAAATACAATGGAATTGGATGCAGTGACGTAATGCCACTCACAATCAGTAGGAATCCAGTCTCATAAATTTTAAATATGGCGGCCATACCTAGACGGTAGTACGACACTTACGCTATGCTACCGGTTCGGTGTGGAGGACAGATTTAAAATACAATGGAATTGGATACAGTGACGTAATGCCACTTAGAATCAGTAGCCGAATTTACGCTCGATATGGATGCTCCTTAAAGGAGGCAATGCAATGTTGTTTTTATTCTTCTGATAATTAATAATTTATTTAATTGAGCATAGTCCTTTAGATCGCCATGGGTTTGATATCACATCCAGACAATGCAAATTCTCCCTCTCTGATTTTCTTTACATTAAAGATGGGCAAAATCGTTCATGACTCAGAACGACGAGTCACCAAAGATATGAGGCAAAATCGTTCATGACTCAGAACGACGAGTCACCAAAGATATGAGGCAAAATCATTCATGACTCCGAACGACGAGTCACCAAAGACATTTAATAAAACTAGATCAAGTGTTCCCTATTGTTTAATTTATTTTTAGCCGTCCGTTTAAATAAACAAAAAGGCAAAAATTATATGAAAAGATGCCAGATTCGTTAGAGAATGTTGCGAAACGTCAGCAATTTTTTTTCTTTTGTCTGGCAAATATGGCATCTTTTAATTAATTTACATTTGTTTGTTTAAAATTAAGGCTGTGGAAAATAAAAGAAATAATATAGGAATTGCTCGATCTAGTTTTTTTTTTTTTTTTTTTTTGACAAATTTTTGTTGACTTTATCGTTTGAACTCCTGACGATTTTGTCCATCTCTTCTTTGCATTGTCTCCCTAGGACACCGGCTAGCTTCTTTAAGAAGACCAAGCTCTCTTATTTGTAGCTTACATTTTTAAAATAATAAAAAATTATCACCTAGATAATAATTTGGCTACACCACTGACACCTTTTATTTTCTTTTGCAACATTGTAAGTTGCATTATATCTGGTGATCTTGAAGGGGGTTTACGTTCAGTTATGGTGCTAACTGCAACTTGCAACGAATTTGCAAATTACAACATTCAAAAATTGCAATTTCTAATATTCTTAACCTGCCTTGCCATGCCTTTTTTTCGAGCATACCATCGCTTACAAAGGAGAATAATTAAGAAAATTACAAACATAAACCAGATTATTAAGAAAAAAATTTAAAAAAAAAAAAAAATCATAGTATAAGATATTTTCTGCTTAACTCTTCAATAGAAAAAAAAAACTACCACAAAACATTGCACTTCCAATTTTTTACAACAATCAATTTAAAAAAAATATATATTTATATATTTTTATATAAATAGTTTTAATTTATTTCTAATTGTCTTTATTTCCAATGCAATTCCACCTCTATGAAATTTTTTATCATACAATTTAAAAGATATCTGCTTAAAAGGATTTTTACATCTTTTTTTCTAATGGCTTAAACAAATGTTTATTTTTTTAATAATACAAATTTTTCTTCAAAATGAAGCGTGATATGCCCAAGTTGCTTGAAATGCTCCTAGTTTCATTGAATTTTATTAAGTTTCTTGAGTTTCATTGAGTTTCTTGAGTTTCATGAGTTTCATTGAGTTTCTATTAAGAAATATTTTATTCATTAATAGATCATGCGACTAAAAATATATCTAATAAATAAAAAAAAACAAAAAAAAAAAAAAAAAAAAAATTCATGAACGGAAGCAAATTTCTTACTAACCAAAGCAAAGTTCCTTTCTACCTTATTCAATAGCATTTTTAAAGTTGAAAATACTTTTACCAGCTGACATAGGTCGTTTAGGCCAGATTTTCATATTATTTATTTATTTTTTTATTTATTTATTTATTTATTTATTTACTAATTTATTGATTGATTTATTTATTTATAAGCCTGCTTATTTTAATATTATAACTGATAATACACGCTTATCATTTTAATTATTATTATTATTATTATTATTATTATTATTATTATTATTATATTATTATTTTATTATTATATTATTATTATTATATTATATTATTATTAATTATTATTACTATTCAGCATGATTCATTTTTCTCTTATATAATTATCATTTATTATTATTATTATTATTATTATTATTATTATTATTATTATTATTATTATTATTATTATTATTATTATTATTATTATTATTATTATTATTATTATTATTATTATTATTATTATTATTATTATTAATTATTATTATTATTATTATTATTATTATTATTATTATTATTATTATTATTATTATTACCTAACAAAATTGTCATATTTACACTTTATTATGATTTATTAACAATATAGAATCTATTTTCTTTTTCTCTTTTATTTTTTTTTCAGTTGTTGCTTTCAATTTCATTGTTTTCCTTTTTTATATTTCATTCTTTGTCTAGAAAGGGAATGGGGGTATAGGGGTATAGGGGGATCTTGTGAACAAAAATCCCTTTTGTGGGAGAGAGTTTAGGCAGTTTTGCTCCTCGGGTATTTCCCCATTACCTTCCGCTGTGAATGAGGGCATCCTCTTGTCCCAGTTGTTGTTATTCTTGCTGTTTAGTTTCGATAACAGTTCTTAGCTAGGTTTGCGGAGCTTGTAAATTTTTCTGGCTCAACCTAAGGCTCCGGTTCCATTATTTTAAAATCTTTTGTATCGAATCTTTCTCAACTATTTCAAAATTGCGTGGCTGAGGCTCATTCATCTTAAAATTATTTGGCTCCCTTTCCGAACCCCCATTTATTATAATGTAAATAGTTTTTCTTATCAGGCTCCGACTTCGGTTCCACTCAAAAATGATTTTTGGCTGAGTCTTCGGCTCAGATTCTGCAGCCCATGTTTCTAACTCTTGAGTATTTTTTCACTGTTAGTTAATTTAATAATTATCTAAATATAAATGTCACTCTGGGGTCACCAATTTTATAAAGTAAATAGTTTTTCTTATCAGGCTCCGACTTCCGTTCCACTCAAAAATGATTTTTGGCTGAGTCTTCGGCTCAGACTCTGCAGCCCATGTTTCTAACTCTTGAGTATTTTTTCAATGTTAGTTGATTTAATAATTATCTAAATATAAATGTCACTCTGGGGTCACCAATTTTGAAACTGCATTAGGATATGCTTTACTAATTGTTAGGAAGTTATTTTCTACTTTTTACCTTCATGAGAGATATTCGTTCTAACAGTTGTTTTAGCAGCGAATATATTTAAATAAAAAATATTAGAACACAATACAAGTTAATTTGCTATTATTATAACTTTGTAACTTTAAACGGGGCTATATTGTGTTGCTATTTTTTTTCTTCTTCTCGTATTTATAAGTTTCCTTAATTAGGTAGAGCATCTTATAACGCCAAGTTTTGATATCACATCCTGCCTGTGTGAATTTTCACTCTTTCTCAGTAGCGCACTAAGAGGAGCAGAGGTGGCTACAATGACATGAAGGAAAAAAAATGGAAAGTTCAGCTCACTTCCCGAAAAATAATCGTTGTACGCTAGTACTCTCTCACTCTCTCACTTTACATTGTCAGTTCTAGGCAGGAACAAGCACTCTTATTAACAGTTTACATTTTTAACACAATACTAAAAATATATAATCTTAAATAATTCGCCCGTGGGCCGTGGCACCAATAACAACCATCTTTTATTCTCTCATTCATAGAATGATTATACGTACCCTTTTGAACTGGACAGTGGCAATTTTTTCATAACTACCGGTTGTCCCGTCATCTTATCAAAAATGTTAAATTTGTCAATTTATCAAAAAATTGAGAAAGGAAAACTTTGTCTATGAAATTATCGATGTAAATAATGAGATATTAATATTGATAGTAGATTATACATATAGATGATATTAATTTATTTTTTCAGAATTTCTATAATATATACCTACAATATATATAATATATATATATATATATTATGGTATACTTAATATATATATATTTTAATCTTATATATATATAATATATCATATATATATTATTATATGTTGATATTTTAATTTATTATTTTATTACTTGTTTTAATTGAATAAAAAGCTAATAATTGACTATATATATTATTATTATTTACATTAATATAGTGTTTTTTTTTCTTTCTAAAATTACAATAAAATTGTTAGATTTTAATTTTATTCCTTATTGCTGAATTTTAAATCTTGAATCATTATAAACGAATTACATTAGCTATAGTCAAACAGAGTATAAATATAATTAAAATTGGGCACATCACAACTACTCAACATATTTCTAAATATTATATCTTAAAATTAAGATATATATTTAATTTATTAAATATCTATATTTATATATATATTGTTAAATATCGAAATCATATAAATTAATTAATATATTATATCCTAAAATAATAGATCTATATATATATAAAATAACATTAACTTTACAAATATTAAATTAATATTATTAACTTAAAATAAAATCTCTATATTTATTTTTTTACAATTTTACATACTTGCTCAAATTCATCTGGAAATAATTAATTAATTTCTGAAACAAATTAAAATTCAGTATCATTGATGAGGTCATCACAGTACGATTATTAAATATATGCTTTATATTAAGTTTTACTTTTTTTAATATCTGGTGCCATTTTAATATATGAAAAAATTTCCACTTTATCAATCTTAGCTCAGAGGATATATATACATACTCATACTTTATCATATTTTGCATCGTTATATACTTAGAAATTATGAATTTAGTAAATTTTATAAAATATTAATAACTACCTGCTATATTATTGAATCTGATGTTATAAGAAGAGAGACTAATATAATATGATGAAGTCATTGGTGATCTGTTTGAAGCGGAGCGTGCCTTGTGCGCTCTGTTTCTATTAAGTGTGCTAATATTGTCTGTCTTTATTCTTTGTGCTACTCGCTAAAAATTTTTTACTTGTTATTAAGATATAGGCTCTGATAAGTAACGTTGTATGGATCACACTGAATTTATACATCATATATATATATATATATAATATATATATATATATATATAATATTAATATATTATATATTATATATTATATATAATATAATTAAATATAATATATATAATATTATATTATATATTATATATATTATAAATATATATATTATATATATTTATATATATATATATTAATATATTATATATATAATATAAATATATATATATATCAACATATATAATATAATACCTTATATCTGTAATATTTCTGGTCTTAAATTGTTATAGGCTGATATTAGATGTGGCTTTTTATGGTTTTTGTATTATATACTCTTATATATTATAAATACATGAAGTATATAATATTTGAGTTAGTATGATGAGTAAAATAGATTAAATATAAAAATATTTATAATCTAAAATTAAGGTAATTACTACATTAGATATAACTTTATTAAGAATCGTACGTATGGCGAAAAAAAACTCAAATATTATCATTCGGATATCCTATATATATATATATATATATAATTAAATATACTTTTATTTTATAAACGAAAATTATATTATATTGTGTCCTATTTGTGCATAAATGTTCATATAGTTGATATGGATGGGCGTGTACACGAGCTTGAAGAGGTAAAACTATGATATAGAATTAGTGTAGAATATAAAGTAGTATATGTTGGCAATATAACAATGACGACTGTTGAATCAATAGTACCGGCATCATTGTTTTGACCTTTATTAGTGGGGCGAACTTTTTTCCAGTCAGAAAAATCACTGACCTGTACGGATACATTCCAGGTTATGATATGTTTTGGTTAGATAATACGCAAGATCTTATCATAGCGAACGGGGAACACATCACATATAGCGCATATGCCGGTCACGCATGATGTTGTGTCGGGGCGTTCTCTCATAGGAATCTAATATTTGTGCACCAACCATACAACGTCACAAACCCTACAGCCATTGCAAATTCCTATTTCAATCGGCACGAAAGCTAAAAGCCGTATCTTTATTCTTCTGATTCTGCAACACATTTCATTCTTCTCAGGCATTTCTGTACACAAATCGGAAAACGATATTTTGGTATTACTTTGTTACTTTCAGTTTAATACTTCATACTCTCTCCGAGATCGGTTTCCTCGTGTGACTGCCACTCTAAAACATAATAAATTGCTATTCATCACAATACTATACTCAATAGTAATTATCGGCTTTACGTCTTTGAAAACAAATACAAACATCGTATGTCACCTAATGGAAACAACCACATAGGTCATCTATATAACTAGTATTTATAGTATAATATTTATATACTATTATATCCTGTCGTGGTTATAGGAGGTATTGAACTCGCCTGACTCTCGAGATGGTAACGCTGATTCAAATCATATAAATATATACGTAAGATAGACAATCTAAAGTTTATATTACTTCCTGGGGCAAATGAAATGTAACTCTGGCTGTCAAACTATTAGGTGGCGACCGGCTTGGGATTATAGTCCGGTCACTTTAAATAGTTTCGTATATTATTCAATGTAGTGATTCTAATTAATGTTGTTACCTAATACCTACTGAATGAAGGGGATTAAGTCGCAGCGTTCATATCATAATAATCATTCAATGCATGTATAATACTTAAAAACTATATACTAGAAGACAGGAAAAATAAAATTATAACACATTTTAGTTTTCAGCAAGACAATTCCATCGATGAAATATTAAATAAAATAAAATTATTTTATATCTATTATTTATTAATATTACATCATATTAAATTTAGTTAATATACTTTAATAGTTATTGGTCAAGTACGTACGTATCTCTATTATTAATCTATATAAATACTTCAATTATTCTGCTGTTAGTATAGAAGAGCAAGAGTTACCAAATATTGTTTATATTTATTTTTATTATTATGCTCTATTATATATACTAGAGAAATAATGGTTCTTTTTTCCTTTTTAGGGGGTGTTCGATGACGATGGTAATAATGGTAAGCAGGACGAGCCTGCTTCGATTTTCCGTCTCAGTCTATGCCGAGAAACCCCGACTCTTGTACACACTTCATATTTGATGGGCTGTGGTTAGTAAAACCAGGCAATAGTGGACATGGATATGCCTGGTCACAGTTTTAGGGCCTTCGTGTTAGATGTTAACAAAAAAAAATACAATTAGTATGCAACAAATCTATCCGTAGTGGCTAACAGCGAAGCATTATAGGGAAGTAATTCTTCTCTTGGGGGAATCCTCGTAACATGTACGACGATATGATCGATTGAAAGTCTTCTAATACGTATATACATATTCTAACATAATAAAAAATTTAATAATTCTATATTTATCATTTCAGATTTTTCCAAACATTATTTATTGTAAACTCATATATTTTACTAGATATTTTCAGCTACTGTGTAATAGACTTTTTTTATTTGGTGTTTTCTTTTCTGTAATTTCATGGATTAAAAATATAGATTCTTAGAACTCATTATCACATATTTTATTTATATATTTTCTGCTGGTACGTTAGTTATATAGTCGTGGTTTCATCTCTGTTATCATGGCATGTTGCTCTGTGCGGGAGGCGGACTGCAGCTATAAGTGATGACATTAGGGTAGTATGCGTTTTCTATATACCCGTTATGGAGAGGGTGAGCTAGAGGACCCCGCGTAACTATACCTCTATAATAACATAATGACGGGGGTTATCCGGAGGAACCCTCGCCTGAAGGGGGTGAATTATGTCTATATACGCTACCCGTTAGATTTCCATACTCACGTGAGAGGCGATAGAGACCTATATATAGCCGCTCTGCCTGGTGCGGTTAATTAATAGTTATAATATATATTAATATATATATCTATTATATAATTTATTTATTTATATTTATTGTATCGGAATTGATAGAGTATTATAGTATATATAATAATAATATAAAGTGCAATAATATTATAATAGTAAAAGTTATTAATTTTTATGTGAGCTAATCACAATAAAAGGTGCTCTAAATATAAGGCCTTCTAATCATAATTACTTAATAATTTAATTTATAACAGATGCTAACTATATTGTGCGTTACTTTTTATATTTTATTACTATATTTTACTTGATTATTTTGAAATTTTTCCTATGTAAAATTTTCCTTTTCGCTGTAGATATTGTGTTTTTTGAGTATATATATTATATATATATTTATTTTTTATATTTTATTTTTATATTATCACTCATTTCCGAGGCATAACTTTGGAACAAAGTTTATTACTCGAATAAATATTTAACAATTACTTAGCTAATAGTTAAGTGTTTGTCAAGTTATATTATATATTTAAGGTAATTTACTCATTATATATATATATAATTAGACGGTATCCAGATTGGTAATTTTTATATGAATACAACAATTTATGAACAATGAAAAAAATTAACTTCTTAATCTGAAACATGATTATTATAGTAATATATTCAATTTAATTATATTTATTATTATTAAATATTTATAATATATAATATATCTATATTAATATATATCTATATATATTACTTTATAAATTGATTAATATATATATATATAATTAAATATATATAATATATCAAATAAATATTATATATATTATATTATATATATATATATAATTTATATATTATATATATATTATATTTATCAATTTATTAATATATATATATCATTATATATATAAATATTTGTTATTTCAACATATTTATTGTATTTTTTCTACTTAAGTATTACTATATTAATGTAATATGAATTTCTGGCGGGCGAAGTATAATAGAGCAATTAGAAAGGACGTTTATTAATTGCATTAATAATAATAACACGTGCTCGAGATAAAGCGACATCATTTTTACCAAGTATATTTTTCATCAGCCGGGTATCTTCATATAAGTAGATATCGTAATTTCGGCCTAAGAATGCTTGGGGGGGGAGGGAGTTGGGAAGCTGTTACGACGTAGATAAACTGATTCCAGTGGACTACAGACAAAACAAAATTCGGCGCAAATAGAGAACTTTTTAGAATTTGTAACGTTTTCAAATCGCATTGTTATTGGTTCCCACTCTGCCACGTAAAACTTTGATGTATTGATGATGGGAATCGAAAATGGGTAAGCGGCGTTGCCAAGTCTTATTATAATTCAGGAGAAACGCAGCACCATTGTACCACTCCCTCATGGATACCTTGATAGGGAGTAATTACTACGATGTCAAATTTTTAAATGGACCTGTACATAACGGTGTGTTTAGATAACATGAATGCTCGACATCTTTTTGACTGTTTTTTGACATTTTCTAGAAAATGGGGAAGTATTATACTGAATTTTTATTTTACGCTGTACATATTCTAAAAGTTCTTAATCGTCCTATCACTATTATGAGGTCAACCTCATCTTTTTTACATCAGTTTTGAGATGATATAGGTTATGCACAATATCAGGTGATAAGCCCTAATTTGGAGATATAGTATGCATCAACAAACTATAATTAGGCTAAAGATTGGTAAAATTTAGATTGAAGTTTTAGTTAGTGTGCTCACAATTTCTCATTATTAGTACTCTGTCTGTCTTAGATATCTTTATTCCCTACAACTAGTAACTTTTTTGAGCAGAGGATTGTTCTATATCACACCACATGCCTCCAAGTCTATTACAAAACTTTTGAGAACCCAAAACTAACGACCAATAAGTTGAAAGAGACCAATATAGCTTTCTCTTATCTCAAATTGATCTAGACGTTCGCGTTACACCGATCGGAATGCTGCGATTGAGAGGTTTTTTAGGTGCGGCTAACTATTTATCAAGAAACAACTTCGCTGTAACTTAATATTCACGCAGTAATGCCTGTATTCCACGGATTACACGTATTTCTATGCAGGCTTCTTAACTTTAATTGTTGTTTAATTCGACTTCAGTCCCCACCCAACAAAACTGGTTTGCTGGGAATCCTATGCCATTTACAAAACTCATTTATACGACATGTAAACGTTTCTATATTTGAACTCCCACTCAGAGGAGTATCCATCAGTCCAATCCACATAATATTCCTATTAAACATCATAAATTAAAATTCTCTCATTGAGAAATATATTACTCATCGGTCATTGAACATAATATGTTTACAAATCATTTGATCTCTATATAATCTTTATCGAAGAGAGAGCTGTTCTTCTACTGAGTTTTAGCTAGAGCTGTGAACTGCAATGCCGATTACGAGTACCATTTTGCAAACACGATCGGGATGATCACGTCACTCATTCTATAACTAATTGTTGAGATATCGTACTCACATAGACTGATGAACTATAAAAAGGTCCTCTCCAGTGCCTCTCTATATAATATACACTGTCTACAATAATTCGCGACTAGTTAGTCCTCCTCCAGTCTTAACCACGAAATTCCCCTCCTAATATCAAATCCCTCTAGCCTTGTCACGATAAATGAATTCACGCCATACAAACCCCAAAAATCATCTTTCCATATAACTAGGTGGGGAACCCTCCACTCTTTCACTTTACTCATCCTTCTTGTCAACATTATTTCTACATGTGTAAACTCTGCATAAAAATTATCTTTTTCTTATTACTCTTTCCAAACCATATTAAAACTCAACAATTGAATAACCACAAGAGACATAACTCATTCCCAGGAGAGTATTGTCACTTGTACCACTTCCGAAAATTATACAAAACCAATCACTCCCTACGTTTTATCTCATAAAATAAATGAATTTGAGTAATGTATTATTTGTAGAACAGGCATTTTTGATATTTAATATATATACATCAATCATTTTTAATTCATTCAGAAGCTTTAACCAATCACTAAACACACATATATATATTTATTACTAACTTAACACAATTGCCATATATGAGTTATTTGTTAATACTTATTACCTAATAATATTATTAATATATCTTGCTAATGCAATTTAACATAATAAACCTAATATATACAATTTATTCCTCTTCTCATCTCTTTACAATTTATTTACAACTCAATTCATTATTGTTTCTATAATGTAAAGATTTATCCACATACTCTACCAACTTCTAATATATATTATATATACGGTAGAGTTATTTGTTACGAGCATAGAGTAGTTTTTGTGATAATATACCACTTATATATATTAAATATAATAATAATATATTATATAATATATATATATTATTATAATATAATATTAATATTATATATATATTGACATGGTGACTTATAACTACTAAGTAGAATCTTAATTAGATACTGATTAGTGATAAAGAGCGTGAGTGGAGGTACCCGTGATGGCTATACCACTTCACCCTAAGATGTAAGTTATTTGTAAGGTAGAGTGTAGCTATACTCATATACGTGAGAACTGTCACCCTCCCCTCTAGTTCACTATTATCTATAATTCTCATAATATGTCTACAATAATATCATTGGAATCAATATAACTTATTATCTCACTTCAATGTATTATGAGAAAGCTAACTGAAAAATTTACCTCAACATTGATATTACATATATACCTATTCTCACCGTACATAAAGGAAGCCGCTCTGAAATCCTTCTAACTATGGCCTATAGCTCTCAACCTGTATTCCATCTAAGATCTTTGAAACCCCTTCTTAACTCCACTTCTTAGACCATCTGGATAATTTAATCATTATAAATATTATATTACTATTACTTATCATTATAATAATATATTATATATTATATTTATTATAGTATATATATATTACTAGCCATTATAACGGTTTCCCGTAGCGTTCGAATATAGTACCTTATATATACTGTGTGATATAATAACTTATTCATCTATTTAAATACCGATTTATGGGAGATTTTTTACCTTAGATACCCTCAGGAAACTGGCTTGTACATATAGAGTAGGTAAGTAATACCTATTGCGTGTGTGACATATAGCTTTTAGACTAATATACCAAATAAGCGATTTTGAACTATATATAGAGGAGTGTATTTAAGTATAGCTAATATAAAAATAGCGTATATACACTAATATATATAAAATATAAATCATATAATATTAATATAGCCTATTATATTTGACTTTATACTAATATATACATATTATATAATGAAGTCCCCAGGTACACACTACTTCACTACTTATATATTTCACTACTTATCACATTTACAATTATATATATTTACTATTTGAGTATATTAACTTATGTATTTCATATAGTATATTATATTTTATCATATTCATTTAATCATGCTTTGCTTATTTTTAAATATCGAGGTACTTTATAGTTATGGTTATATATATTATTATATATGTATATGAACGATTTATTACTATTATATATAATTATATATATATATTATATATTCCTTCTTCTTTTTCTGTTTAATAGTGGTGTTTATATTACCTATTATATAAGTGAGTATATCTGTATCTCACTTCTGAACATCCATTCCTAAATACTTATATATATATAATTATATATATATATATATTATATATTATTACTTATTCCACATTATGAGAGTGGTATTCTATTTATCACTTCAATACTACTCAATATATTGACTATACTATTATACTAAATACTAGCTTATTGTCGTGTGTGTGTGTGTGTGTGTGTTGTATGGCGCAGAGGCTGAGTCACTGACTCTCATACGAGAGGACGCTGGTTCACATCCTCCGCGTAGCAGTTGGAGTTTTATTTTCCCTGGGGGCAAGATTAAAACTCGACTGCGAACATCGTTGGTGTGCTGGTTTGGGATAGCCGGAGTTAGCCAGTCTTAAAGTTTGATTTCCCTGTGGTCCCTGTGCGCCGTGTTGAGCCGTTTTGGACTTCGGCATCTCTCTCCTTGATTAGGGATAAAAGCACTCGTTAAATTAGGTTAGATCTATAATCACTCATTATATTAAATATCACAATATATAATATAACTGTACTATATTATATATAACCCTATATATATATATATAATATATATACTTTATTAATTATTATACTATATAGAATTGCTATCTCTAGATCTAATATCTATATTTTATATCCAGAGATATATAATATATATACATTGAAATATACATACTTTATATTCGTAAATGGAATTTATTTAGAATACAAATAATCAGGAAAAATTGATAAAAAAAAGTGTGGGCTCAAAAGGCACAACGCGGAAAGGGGAGGGTAATTTGCCCACACTACTTTTGCAAGTCGCTTCATTTGCATAATTTTCAAGAGAGATAGGTAACAAGTACAAGTACACTGGTTTTAAAACTGGAAAATTGAGACATAGTACAGAGATAATAATCTAAACCAATGTCACTTAAGTACAGAGTATTACGAGGAGTAGAGTACTTCGTAGATTGAACCCAAATGCCCTCGATTATTCATAAATATATCACATATTATATGATAATATAAATATTATTATACTGTTTTTTATTTAAATAAAATCATATTACATAATGTTATCTTATAATACATAATATCTCTATATATACATATAACTATATTACACTATATACTAACTATATTAAGATACTTGAGTTATCACCCTATCATTAAAAGTCGTTCTTTTAATTTAATGGTTGTACTTATCCATGCGTTAATCTTATAAAAATTAATTTCTCTGTAGTTACTTTTTCTTTTCGTGAAATTAAACAGCTTCGCCTGTTATCGAATTAATTTCTTATTATTTATTTATTTTAGAAGTGTGAGTTTTCTTCTTGTTAGGTTACGTTTTGTATGTAAATTTAGTTATTTAATTATAGTTCTTTTAATTTATAATCATATTTGGCTACAGGATAATCTTAATAAATCACATTTCTCATAAAGTAATATTATAGTGCACGTGGAACCGGGGGGTGTAGGTCTTGCTTTAACTTTCCTGTCACTCTGGTTGTAAGAACTATTGATAAGTTACGAGTGTTCCCTACTTTAATAGATATTAAAAGCTTATTTAGCTGATTAAAACTTTGATTAGTGCGGCCACATCAAAGAAACTGGGAGATTGTTCTGTTTGTTGTATGTGTTGTTTCGTTAGATTTGTTCTTATTTTTCACTCTATATCTTCTTATAGATATTACTTTGATTTACTCTCTAGACAACATACCAAATAGGTGTTCCGTCACTAACCAGCAAAAAACAGTAGTATATTGTTTATCATATCGTACTACATTAATGAAAGTATACTTGGGGTGAGGAGAATCGGGTCGCTTCTTGTCTGTAAGTGTCCAACCCACCGGCTTTTGGAGCAGACAGGGTCGAGTCAAGACACGAGTGTCACGAAGTACAGGAGCCTTATAAACTCGTTGAATATATATTCTAGTTATATTATATTCATTTTCCCTAGTTATCTATAACTATATTTAGAAACCATCATTTATAAGTGCTATATGTATATCTTATTTTATTATTCGGGTATACTCTAGTCGATGTTGTGATGCATTATTATTCATTTTTTACTTATATATAGATTATACTATATATAAATTTATATATTATATATATATATATATATATATATATGATATATATATATATATTAATATATATTAAAGCATAAATATTTAATTGTGTATATGTTAGTGTATATGTATGTTAGCGAGTAAGTTCCTACGGAAACCTTAAAGTTTAAACGGTATTTGAACTGTGTAAAATAGATAAGTCATGTGACCTGTGCCAAAAATTGCACGCAGTACCACACCAATTCTCATATTGCTTATATAATACTAGGGAGCTATAAGACGCCCTTATTACAGCTTATAATATAAGTAAGCAAACAAACCTTATTTTGGAAGATGTCGCTTGTCTTCAATGTGTGTCGTGTGAGTACGTAAGACTCCACATCTAATAATAGAGTTTTTGTGGTCATTAGATTTTGATAGTACTCCCTTAAAACTTATAAATCACCTTTAAGAAAATTGTTATTTTAGATATGTTTTGTGAAAAAGGAAAATTAATAATAATAAAATAATAAATATAAATTCCATAAATTGTTTATCCATGAATAATAACATTTCATTGATAATAATAATAATAATAAAAATGATAATATTAATACAATGAATAATAATAATATCATAATTTATACTGAATAATAATAAAAATCACTAAGCAAATTTTTTTATTGTTTTCAAATATTAAAAAAATATTTTGATATGTGTATTAACACAATCTAACGATTGTAAGCTTCTTCATTTACTTTGATTGACTGAAAATTGGACAAAATAAAAATTAGAGTTTAATTTTAAATTTCATGCAAAGTTACACACGAAAAAAAGTTGGAATAAAACAAAATTCACTTCAAGTTTATATGACCAATTCATTCTCACTTGTGTTTCCACGGTGCATTCCTTTGAAAAACATTTGCATTTCCAATTATATTCCTCTTTCCTCAAAGATCAAGGACCTTGGTAAGATATGCTGGTAGGTATATATTTAGAAGAAAAGCTACTCAAGTTGATGCCCTTAGCTATGCTAATATACTTAGCGTAATAATTATTAACGCTAGAGTGGTTAATGTAAAATTATTATTATATAGCTAAATATAATAACACCCTACTAAATATAATAATATCCTGAAATACCATTTTAAGGAACATCCCTAAACAGTATTGAAGTGTGTGGTAGAATATATATATACGGGTATAAACTTTAAAAGAAAAATAAATAAAAAACAAAAAAAAAAATAAATAATACAAAAAAAAAAAATAAGTAATAAAAAAAAATATATATTAATATATATTAATATATTATATATATATATATAATATATATATAATAATAATATATATATTATATATTAATACTATATAATATATATTAAATATATTTAATATATATATTTAATAAATATATATATTATATTATATATATATTTTATTATATATATTATAATATGTATATATATATATATATTAATTTATATATATAATAATATATTATACTACATAAATATATTAATATTAATATATTAATATAATTATTATATATATATTATAGTATATATAATATAATATTATATAATTTAATATATATATATATATATAGTATATATATATAATATTAATATTATATAAGTTCTCTATTAAACTTAAAAAAATCTCTTTGGATATTTTCTAACTTATGTGATAACACATATACCCTAAGTATATAATTAATTTTATTTTTTGAGTATTTCCAAAGTATTTTTTGAGTATAATCATAGCAAAAAGGATTACTATATACATAATATAAAAAAATACATAAGCCTGGTAGGTAGGTGATGCTAGAATCTTCGGTGGAGGAGTGTTATACCAGTATAATGCTAAATCTAACTGTCTAGCTTCTAGGTATCAATATAAAACTAATTGATAACTATATAAGGGAAGTCTTATAACGCTACTATACTGCTTCCTACAGATAGCCACAAAGATTATGATGACGAAGCTACAGTTATAGTTATTGAAAGTATTTATAGATAATATATATAATAATTTAAATTAATATTTATCCATTAATTTAAATTTGATACAGCATTGTCAATAATACTGACTCAAGTTATATTAGTAGTAGCATTTATTTTTTATTTGTTCAATACACTGTTATAGTATATTGTTAACAAAGATATGAAAGTAGTTTTTGTTTACTTTATATGCCTTTTATTTCATTAATTTTGTATTTTTGTTTCATTTTAAAATTCTTTGTTTAATTATATTATACTTTTTCAATGACATTTCTCCCTCTCCCAGAAATTTTTATACTTACTTATATATTATAATTTATTTAATAATATAATTAATATATATATATATAGCTAAAAATATAATTATTTAAAAATAATATATAAATGAAAATATCAAAAAAAAAATAAGCTAATATATATAATTTAATCTATATAAATTTTTTAATTTATATATTTTATTATTATATTTTGATTTACTCCAGGAAAAAAAAAAAAAAAGTGAAAGATTAAAATAGCAAATATATAAATAAAAACTTTAACAGCCAAATTATAATAATATTATATAATAATTTTATATTTTGGAATTAAAGTAAATTATAGACCTGAAAATGTAAAGATAATCTTATAATAAGCTTATGACTAGTTAAAATATTAAATTAAGTATTATATTTATATTTATATGGAATTTATTGTTTACATAGATATTAATTTATATATAATTAATACTTATTTAATATAATAAAAATTAATCAATAAATATTGAAATTAATATAATATTTTATTTATTATATTTAATTTAAATAAACATATATCTTCATTTATTAATATATATTAATTAATATATTATATATATATATCATTTTCATTTTTTATATTATTTCTTATTTCTCACTCTCTAATATATATATAATGTAGTGTTGTATACATATCATCAATGATCTAAAGGATTATCTATTCTATATCCTGTTCAAGTCTATATAATATCGAGCGCAAATATAATTAGCGTCTTTCTCCATATATCAGAACATTAATTATAATATCCTTATATATATAATATATCTCTATATATATTTGCACTTCATATTATACATATATAATATACTTTATACTACTTAATTCTATCAACTTATACTCTTAATTTGATAAGCTGATCATAATCTTATGCCAGAATAAGATCCTACCAGTATATATATACAACCTCAGATCATCCGCTCCATATTACTCTCTTCGTATAATCTTATATTTCCCTCATTATAGGTATTACTTTATATGACATTTCTAGCCTCTCTGGATAGTATCCATTTATCTCACTAAATATATATATTAATATATTATATTATATATATATATATAATATATAATATATATTACTTCTTTTCGGTGACATTCTGTATCACTCTTATAATCCTCTATATCTACAGATTAGTTCCTATTAACTACTTACAATATCTCATTCGTCTATAACCCATACTATCTGCTCTAACTTCAGTAATCAATTTTATCGTTATATATGTCACACTATATATTTTCATTTCCTACTACTATATATTATAATATATTATATATATATATATATTATATATCTTTATATATTATATATATATAAGCTTTATATTTTATATCCTTATTAATGCATTATCTCATCACTACTCTTCCTAATCCATTATAGTTACTTAATACAATATATTTATTTATATATATATATATAATATATATATATATATATAAATAATACTCACATAATCTTCTTACATTCGCTCCCCGTTTTATATACTACTTATATATACTACTAATATATATTATATATAATACTTACCTTAATACTTAATACTTAATATTTGTTTCCATATATAGTTATCCATATAATAAGTATTATATATAGTAAGCCTCCGTATACTATACATATATCGCTAATAAGCGTCGGGAGTCAGAATTGTGCTGTTTAAATAAAATACCGTATATATATAATATATATATATAATACATCATATTTTAAATATAAAATACTACTATCTATATGTATTATTATATATATTATTTCTATTATTATTATTATTTTTTATATTTGTATACATATATTATTGTTATATATGTATTATTTTGTATATTTTTCTCCGTATTAATGTTAGTATTTATACTTTTCATTGTATATCATTTGGTGTAATTTAGGTGGTAATATGTTTTATATCTTTCTGAGTCATTTTAATTCATTATTATTATAACTTATAGTTTATTATATATCCATTGTAGTATTACATTTTTATCATACCATTCTTATTCATCAGTAATCTGCAATATACTATATACTATTAGTCTATATACTCACAGAAATGATAGCTTTATGATGATAAATATTGCGACATGTAGTGAAATCAGTTTAGATATTATATAATATACATAATAATTACCACTATATTATTATATTACCTCCTCACTATATTATAATATAATATATATATATACCTATATATATATATTTATATATCTATAATATATTTATATACTAAGTATATATATATATATATATATTATATTTACTGTATATTAAATATATAATACATATATCTACTCATGTAAATATACGATAATTAATTATTATTATGTAAAATAGGTAATATTTACTATGTCCCTCCAAGTGTTTTGTAATCGGAATATTTATCCACAATGAGTACGTCCCTCCAGACAGACATAATGCTGATCGCATGATTATATGTATGATGTCTGTGAAATGTATGTCTGTGTGTATATTAATATTCATCATTCCACACAATTCTGGTATTAATATCAGTTAAGAGTTTGAAAGAGAAGATATTATATAACTTTATTTATCTAATTATATATTATACTATTTATATTATAATTATATATATATATACTCATTCCTTAATATCTCCGAGTTATTGTTAATATATAACTTCTGGTCTTTCTGTATTAACTTCAATTAACTATTAATACCTCTCTCATTTTATTATCCCTTATACTATGCTTAATCCTCCAACTGCTCACGACAAATAACAACTCCCACCCTCCACAATAACACCTATATATTATATTTATATATTATTATATATATATATTATATATATATATATATATATATATATATACTTATAATATCTGATTTCGTATATATAATTATATATAATAAAGATAATATAATAACTATATATATCTATGTATAATATATATATCTATATATCGTATATATATATATCTATCTATCTATAATATAATCTAATACTTATTTTTTATATATATCTTAAATTTAATATAGTACCAATATAATAATAATATTCGGGTGAAACAGACTGGACGAAACATGGAGATACGGAAGTCAGCTCTATAATAGATATTTATGATTCCGCATATAAAACATTGTTTAATATATAACGAGATGATACAAATGCATCAAATTTCCTCATATCATATATATAATTTAATATTGTACAAAACAACTATAGATATAAAAAATGTAAATTTATATAATAACATTTACTCTTTCTCACATATATATATATAGTATGTGTATATTATATACCTATATATTAATATATATCATATAAACTAAATATAATATCTATATATATATATTATATATAATAATAATATATATATATATTATATATATATAATATATATGATATATATATGAAGGGCAGCAGAGCAGAGAGAGAGAGAGATGAGAGAGAGGAGAGAGAGAGAGAGAGAGAACCACATAGGGAGATGTGAATTTTGTATTAGAGAGAGAGAGAGAGGAGAAGAGAGAGAGAGAGAGAGAGAGAGAGAGAGAGAGAGAGAGAGAGAGAGAGAGAGAGAGAGAGAGAGAGAGAGAGAGAGAGAGTTACCCTCAAGAACAATTTTTGAGCTTTTTCACTTGAAACTCTTGAAATGAAATCTTAATGTCTTGAAGCAAGTTTTTTGTTTTCAAGTACCTTCGGACATGCTTTTGTGTTGCTCCATCTGCTCTTTTGGGGTTATTATCATCTAAAAGAAAAGAAAGTGGTTTTTGTTTACTATTTATTTGGCTTGATTATCGTTTTATGTTTTGATTTCATTTTCTTCTGTATCATATTTTCAAATTACTTCTTCCAAAATTTCGTATATTAATATATATATTATAAATTATAACAAAAAAATATATAATTCCGAAAAAAAGATGAACAAAACAGATATATTTCATAAAAAAAAAATTAGTTTTATTATGTGTCAATGTAATCTAAAGACTTTTATGCGTTTTTAACACATTTGTTTAATCGGCCATCACAATATTTTATAAATTCTTAATATAGTGTGGCTCAACAGTAGCGAGACTGAGTCGTGAGGTTTAGGGCTATGGTTCGATCAATCGTCTGGATCCTAGGTAGCCAATACCTAGAGTGTTTATCTCCTAGAATAGGGCCAAGCCAGTAAAGTGGGAAGTTTCTATAAGAAAAAGCATACACAAAGCACATTGCAAAGTCATATTTTAAATAACGCATATGTATTACATACGATTAAAATGTTAGTAATGCTTAAATGTTAGGTGTTATTTTATGCTAATACATTGTGAAAATCAATATAATATGTGTTAATGGTACATGCTGATAATCAACATATAATGTTATTAGAATAGTAATAATCTACATAATATGTGTTAATAACATATAATGATCAACATAATATGTGCTAATAACATATAGTGATAATCAACATAATATGTGTTAGCAACACATAGTTATAATCAGTGTATGTGTTAAAACACATAGCGATGACCAACATAATATGTGTTAATAATACGTAGTGATAATCAACATAATGTGTTAATAACACATAGTGATAATGAACACATGTGTTAATAACAGTGATAATAACTTGTATGTTAATAACACATAATGATAATCAACATAAAATGTGTTAATACCACATTATGATAATCAACATAATATGTGTTAATAAAACATAGTTAT
>JABUQX010014923.1:5000-11136 GCA_015478945.1 Trachelipus rathkii
TGAAGAAGAGTGAAGAAAGTCTGAAGTGGCGGGTGTCTGAATAAGGAACAAGAGGATCAAGATATTATACTGAAAAAATAAATTAACTTTGGGTAGTTAGTAGTGGTTGAGTATAGTGAGTTGTATAAAGAGAGTAGGAATTTGCTTATTGGAGGTACTTCTATTTTTGGAAGTACCTCTACACTTTGTAGATTTGCGATCGATTGGGAATCTGCAAGGTAGTAATTGTGGTTTTGTTTTTCACAAATTATTAAGTAATTAATTTAAGGAATTAGGTAATATTATATCTTAAGAAGAGAGAGAGAAAGAAAAGCTTTTGGTTCAAGGCAGCTAGAAATTTCAAAGGAAAAAAAATTACGATTTTTGATTTGAAAAATGCAAAATTTTAAACATTTAAATTGATTTCATTTGCAATCTGGGTTCGAGGAGCTACAAAATTTTAAAATCATTTCTTTTGGCTATTTTGGAATGTTAATTATTAAATGCAAAAATAAAATTATAAAGAAGAAATTTAAAATAATAAATTGTAGAAGGTGAAGCTGCGTCTCTCAAGTCTATCGTTGAGTCATATGAAGTAAATGTTTCCAAATTCTCTTCCATTGGTAGCAAAGGGCTGGAAGCCGATTCTATCACATTTATCTTTCCGCGAATGGTGGTGATATATCGTTTAACATATTAATAGTAATAACAGTGATAGTGATGATAATGATAATAATGATAATGTTAATAATAATTTTTAATATAGTGAATATCAGTGAATAATATTAATATATAGTGAAAAATAGTGTAGAGCATAATAATATTAATAATGAAACATGAGTGTGTGCATAATATTAATATTCAAAATATAGTCAATTTATGTGATAAATAGTGAAATATTTTTTAGCATTTTAATAATAATAATAATAATAATAATAATAATAATAATAATAATAATAATAATAATAATATGTACTATGAGGTAAATGTTATGCCTGTGTATTTATGCCATATCTATATATATATATATATTAGTATTATATTAATTATATTATATTAAAATTATATGTTATATAATATATATATATATATATATTATATTAATATATATATATATATATATATATATATATATATATATTATATATATAACAGAGGTGGCACGTTAATGAGAAAGTTTAAAGTCGTTAATTCTTAATCGTTAACAAAATTCATTTTACTTCATACTTCAGCATTTTTTTATTAAAAACATATACTTTACACACTTTAACCCTTTAAGTCCTAAGCGGTCACTGGTGACCGCATTTCTATGATTGATATTATTGGATAAAATGTATCGATTTTTTCGATTTTTTTTTTATAAATCTACTAAAAGTATCGATTTATATCGATATAATATATCATACTACCAAAAATTGAGCCAGTATTCTTTCAGACATGATGAGAAGTGGGTGTTGGAAGCTCTCTCCTCAAAAAAATTTTTTTTTGGAAAATGGTGATTTTTATTCTTTATTTAGTTATTAAGAAGTTTTTTTTACGTGTGGTTTGTTCATATTGATTCTGTAGGAAAAAATGTGAAAAAAGAATATGTATCTTGTATATTTTCGTAAAAATAAGTCTTTCGCTGCTCAAACGCACGTGCAAATCATGCGGTCACGGGTGACCGCTTCGGATTTCGAGGCTACTTGTGTTTCAAAATCCAAAAAATTTTTGTGTTTTTTTTTACAATTCTATTACGTTGTTTATATATATATATATATATATATATATATATATAATAGTTATAATATTATATATATATATACTATATATATATATATATATATATATATATATATATATATATATATATATATATATTATATATATATATATTATATGATATATAATTATATATATTTTTTTATATATAATATATAATATTATATATATTATATATTATATATATATATAATATATATATATATATATATATATTATATATAAATTAATTTTACAGCTAATAGTTATATATTGGACTAGTGTTTTTTTTGGTAATCTAACTTTTGAAATTTCCATTTTCATTTTCAGCTTTGGTTTTCGAGGTAGTATTTTAATACTGGTAATATATATATATATATATATATATATATTATATATATATATATTATATATATATATTATATTATAATATATATATATATATATATATATATATATTATATATATATATATATATCTTCCTTTGGAAGAATATCACTCTGTGGATGAGCAAATGATTCCTACAAAAGCCCATCACTCTCTCAAACAATATCAACCGAATAAGCCACATAAGTGGGGATATAAAGTCCTCACAAGAGCCGGAGCAAGTGGTATTGTTTACGATTTCGTTTTGTACCAAGGAAAAGGGACAGATATACCAGAAAAAAAGAATTACAATATATTTTTTGACAACTGGTTCTCGTCCATGGCTTTGGCAGGTGTTTTGAGGGAGAAGGGGATTCTCTTTGCCTCAACTGTGCGCCCAAATCGACTGAAAGGAGTCACATTCAAGGATGAAAAAGATCTGAAGAGAGAGGGAAGTTGATGATTGGGTTGATAGGGTTACTGATTGTGTTGCCAATACGTTGGATATGAATAACAAGTCGGTACACCTTACTATCCATATTATGCTGGTATGACCACACGATTATTTGCCGCCGGTTGTGGAAACTTAGGAAAACAAATATGTTGAGTATCGAGAGCCATTTGTTGTACAGGAATACAGGCAAGTACATGGGCGGAAGTTGATCTGGCGGATATGGCTCATTGACCGTATACCGGATTCAACTTCAAGTCCGGAAAAATGGTACACTCGTATCTTTTAGATTTGTTTAGACCTTAGGACAGTTGTTCAATGCCTGTGTTATACCCCAGGGTCCATATGTGAGCAAAGGTCTCCTCAAAAAGAACATCATGCCACTAGTCGATTTCAAAACGGACATAGCGGATGGGCTTATAAATTGTAGGAGTAGTGGCACCCTGTAAGGAAGACCTTCGAAAGCTGGGGCCAAAGCAATGGCAGAACGAGAAAACAGAGAAAACAGAGGTTAAAACAGAGAATATGCTCCCGCACAATCTGTCAGGTATGACAACCTTTCCCACTGGCCACTGTTTACAGAGGGGAGGAAAACTTGCAAACTTTGCAAAAAGCTCAAGACGTCAGTCATGTGCGAAAAATGCAAAGTTCATCTTTGCCTCCTCCCTCGTCAACAAAATACCACGTGCTTTGTTCAAATATCATAAGCATTAGTTAGCTTGTTTTACCCTCATCTCTAAAACTAGCCCTTCTATATATATAATATATATATATATATTATAATATATATATATATATATATATATATATATAATAGATATATTTATATATTATATAAGTATAATATATATATATATATTTGAAAGTTGAAATTATATAGCTATATATATATTATATATGGAAAGAAAATATATTATATAGTATATAGATATATATAATATAATGTAGTATATATATATATTATATATATAATTATATATATATATATATATATATATATATTATATATCATAAAAATGATGTTTACACTCACGCGCACATATGTACATATTTTTATATAAAAATTCAAAACTATACATTATTCTATTTATATACCATAATTTGCATGTTTTAGTTAAGTATTTACAGTATATAGCAAATTATTGCTTTATGAGTGCCAGAAAATCTGGAAATTACTCTTTAAGTCCGGGACTCACGCGGTGACCGTTTCTATTTGGCACTTAAAAAATGTAATGTTTTTTTTCAAAAACAGTTCTAATGTTTTATTAAGGTCCTATTCACCTTGAATTTGAAAGGAAATAATTTTCGTACAATTTTTTCATAGAGTTCAGGATAAGGGTTAAACGATATACCTAAGTCGACTACACCTTATTGGCCTACACCAGAATGTAATTTTAGAGTTCTTCAAAGAAGATACGTCAAAAAAAACCTGCCAAAATTACCTAGGAGTCCAATTATTATACTGGAAAGTGATTTAGTATGAAATTCGCTAATTAATTTTGTTCAACTTAAAGATTTTGTTGTATATAACACTTAAACGAATAAACTAAGCGCACTACGCTTATTGCTACACCAGAAGTAAGTATTTTAGAGTCTTTCAAAAAGGATACCTCAGAACACATGCCGTTAAATGGAACTAGGAGTCCAATATATATACAGGAAAAAGGATTTAGTAGAAATGCTAATTTTTTCAACTCTTTAGATTTCTTTGTTATAACACATAAAACAATATACCTAAAGGGGGGGAGGGGCTCACTACGCTTTATTGCTTCAGCCAGAAGTAAGATTTTAGAGTTCTTCAAGGAGAAGATACCCTCAAACACCTGCCACAATTACCTAGGAGTCCAAATAGTTACATGAAAGTGAATTTAGTAGAATGGCTAATTTATTTCAACTGTTAGATTTCTTTTATATAACACTCTAAAAGCAATATTACCTAGACTCGACTGACGCTTTATTGCTACAGAAGAATGTAAGTATTTTAATAGAGTTCTTCAAAGAAGATACCCAAAACACCTGCCTAAATTACTTAGGAAGTCCAAATTATACATGGAAGTGATTTAGTATGAATGATAATTATTTTTCAACTTAGATTTCTTTGTTATAACACTTAATTAAAAACCTAAGCTCGACTACGCTTTATTTGCTACACCAGAATTTAAGTATTTTAAAGTTCTTCCAAAAGAATCCTCAAAACCACCGCCTAAATTACCTAGGGAGTCTAATTATTAGCATGAAAACAGAGACTTAAAATGAATGTAATTTTTTAACTTTAGATTCTGTATAGAGCACTTTAAAAAACGAAGTATACCGTAAGCGTCGACTACGCTTAAATTGCTTACACCAGAATGTAAGTATTATAGAGAGTTCTTCAAAGAAGATACCTCGAAAACCTGCCTAAATTACCTAGGGTCCAAATAATTACAATGAAAGTGATTTGGTATGAATGCTATTTTTTTTTAACTTTAGATTTCTTGTTATAACACTTAAAACGAATACTAACTCGACTACCGCTTGCTACACCAAATGTAAGTATTTTAGTTCTTCAAAGAAGATACTCAAACACCTGCCAAAAATACCTAGGAGCTCCAAATAATTACATGAAAGTATTGTATGAATGCTAATTCTTATACTGATTCTAGTGAAAGACTATAACATTTAAAACAATTATGCGTGGGCTGAAGGCTCGGATCTACGCTTTATTCTTACACCAGAATGAATGTTTTATTTAGAGTTCTTCAAAGAATATACCTCAACAGCTGCCTAAATTACCCAGGAGGTTCAAATTATTACATGAAAGTGATTTGTATGAATGCGTCGAATTTTTATATTATGATTCTTTGTGTATAACACTTAAAAACGATATACCTAACTGAACTACGCTTTATTGCTACACCCAAATATGTAAGTATTTTAGAGTTGCTCAAGAAGATACCTTCAAACACGCTGCACTTAGAATTGTGTATCAAGGAGTCCAAGTGGTATACATGTAATTAGAGTTCGAGTCGGATGAATGATAATGTTTTCATCTTTATACTTTTCTCAACAACTTAAAACGATGTATACTAAGCTCGACGTCGTGTCTCACCAGTAAGTATAGTTATTTTAGTATGTTTGCGTCAAAGAAGATATTTCTTCAAACACCTGGCCAAATTACCTAGGAGGTTCCAAATTTATGACATGAAAGGGATTTGAGTTATATAATGTATTTCAACTTTGTGGATGATTTCTTTGTTTAGACACTTTATTATTTAAGTTAACGATTGTATGTGCCTAAGCTCGACTACGCTATAGTGCTACACCAGATGTAAGATATTTTAGAAGAATCTTCAGAAGAAGAGTTACCGGCAAAACACCTGCCCAAGATACATGAGAGTTCCAAATTATTACATGAAAGTGATTTAGGATGAATGCTAATTTTTTCAACTTTAGATTCTTTGTTATACACTTAAAACGATTACTTAAGCTTGACGTGGGCTTTATGTCTACACCAGTATAAAGTGTATTTAGAGTTCATTCAAAGAAGATTGTACCTCAAAAACCTTGCCTAAATACCTAGGAGTCCGAACTTAATTTACATAAGTGATTATAGTATGATCC
>JABUQX010014924.1:0-27500 GCA_015478945.1 Trachelipus rathkii
CTTCATTATCCTCTTTTCAAACTTATCCAGTTTTATTTTATTCATATACGAAGTTGTTACCAAAAATCTACCCTTTCTCTTTATTAATTTTCTTTTCTTTAATTTAAAAAAGTAATGCAATTATTCAGTTGATTCTTTTGATTGACTAATTATTTTTTGTCTTCTATTGATGATATTGGAAAGTATTATTATTAATCATCCAAAGTCATATATCGATTTTCGTGTAACCAAGTTTATGAACTTTAAACTGAACCATTCATTTAAGAAAACATGAAGTAGACTTCAAAATAAACCACTCTGTCTGAAGAAAGATCTTAAAGAATTCTCTATGATGTTAACTATAAACAACGAGAATGTAGAATGTCAACACTTTCAATCTATTAAAGCTGATGAAACTCAAAGTCGAGATGAAATAACTTACAAACTCTGTCTGTAACTCAACTGGTAACTTATTTTCACGATGTAGGTTTAAGTTGTCAACCAGAAGTTTACATTTACTAAGTCAACCTTTTATTTTAATTTTAATCTCGCAATTCAAATGAACTCTGTTATTGGAACTAAACACCATGAAAACAAACTATTTAATCAACAATAATATATTCCAACTTGCTATTATATTTACAGTTTTCATCAATGTAGTTTATAGTCGAGTTTATAATAATGATTCTTAACATATATTTATAAATAATTCTTTAACTTCGTTTTAGTATAACAATAATAACAAACAAATTTACGAAGTTTTTAACTTATATAACTAAACAAGTTTTATTTACAAGTACAATTTACGTATATTTTCAAAAGAAACAAAAATAACTAAAATGTGAGTTGAATGATCTCCACAGAGCTTAACAAGGTTCAATCTAAAATCAATCTTAACCATCTGGTTTCTAAACACGCTCTATATGTCTTCTCAACAAGCTCTCTTCTTCCGACTGAAAAATCCTTCAATTAAAATTTTGTAGTTTGTTCGTACATTAGAAAAAGCTGATAAATTTTCTTAAACAAAACTTAGAATCTGCAGATCAGTATGAAGAAACATCAACAGATGGACCACATTTCTCATATAAAACTAATAAAATTTTTAATTTATGCTTCATGCAGCAAGATTTTAACATTAAAGCCGAGTCGCACTTTTTTGCCACCTCACATGGGAAAGGTCCCTGTGACGGCTTAGGTGGCACAATTAAAAGACTAGCAGCATGTGCAAGTTTACAACGTACTTATAATGAACAAATAATGACACCATAGCAACATTTTGATTTTGCAAAAAAAAATATTACAGGAATACATTTCTTATTCTTCACTTGAAGAATATCTAAAAGAAATGTATGATTTAGAAACAAGATTTGAGAATGGAAGTACGATTAAAGGAACACAAAAACTACACAGCTTTGTACCAATTTCTCAAACAGAAATAGAAGTGAAAACAGTTTCTAATGCAAGAGAATCAGAACTGGAGAACATCACAAGGGGGGAGAATTTGTACAGTAAAGTATGTCATATGTGGTTACCTTTGTTTTAAACACTGAACCTGACAATGATGAAGTTAAGGTAATTTTCTTACACCCAGATGGACAATCAGCTTCATTTAAATATCCACAACAACCTGATATTTTAGTTGTACATACTGCTGATGTTCTCTGTGTTGTTGTCCAGTAACTGCACTACTGGTTATACATACAAACAAATAACAAGCAAATCCGGAAAGTAAACTGATAATTTTTAAATAAAAAACTGAAAAATCAAATTACAAAATAAGGACTCACATCGCAATGCTTAAGAAAAACAAATATGGGTGGGCTGGTTGGGACCTGTGGCTTCATCTGCTAAGCTATCAGGAGGGGCCCCTTTGGCAATGGGGATATCAGCAGTATACAGCTGGTAGTGGCAATGCCACCATGGACCATAACAGAATAAATATATATTATAAATATATATATATTAACAATATATATAATATATTTAATATAATATATATATATATATATATCATATACTATATATATATATAAATTAACATTAATATAATATATAATATAATATATAACATATATATATATATATATAATTGATATTAGTGTGCACAGATACTGGATACATTATCTCATAATCTTTTCCAATACTGATACATGAAAATTTTTTGCCAATACGCCAACCACCAATACTTTTAATTCATATATATACAGCTATATATATATATTAATATATACATATATATATATACATATAAGCTATATATATATAATACTATATATTATACTCCATATATATATATCAATACATATATTATATATAATTATCATAATAGTGGGGGAAATGGGAAAACTGTTTCAGTGGGTAAAACTGGTAAGTTTAGAAATTGTGCTATATTTTCATAATGGCAACCGTTATGATTGGGGAAAGTATTTTTTGGTAGATAAAAGACATACTTTTTAATCATATTTCAAAATTAAAATCCGCTTCAAAAAATTTTTATGGCTGTTCTCGTACCATGTAAAAAAATTTTTTTTTGAAAAATTGTCAAAAAAGTTAAGGTCTGCCCAATCCCTAAACTGAAAGAGAATCTATCATGTCCCATTTAAACAGCATATAAAAAGTTGTAAAATTAAGAGTTCCAAGTATGTAATTGTATTTAGTGAAAATATTTTTTGTTTAATTGGTTTCACTTTTGGGGTAAAAAACTGGACAGGGTAAAACTTGTAACTATATTTTCATGTATAAATATTTTTTTTTTAGTTTTTAATATTTTCCTTTATTGTATAAATATAAGAAAATACCTAGGTAGGTATTAATTACCTGGTATATTATATTGGGTAATATGTATGTAATAAAATAGGCCAAACTTTACATTATTTTACGCCGATATCTCGAGAACTAGCGATACTTACAAGAAAATCAATTAAATATTGGAATCAGCGACCACTATAAAAGCTTTATTACTGAATAATGTAACAAAAAAGTAATAATAATTTTTTTTACAACATTGCTGCAATAAGCTTTATACGCTGATTCTAAAACTATGTAATTTGTTTCTGAAAGGTAGCGTAGTCGAGATATCGGCGTACAGTACTCAAAAGTTTTTACACAAAAATATGATGCTCAGTAAGGCTTGTGAAGTATAATCATCAACATTTAAACTACAAAATTTAATTTTTAATATGTTAAATAATTGTATTACATATTTCTTTTGCCTCTCTACTCAAATCGTATGAGAAAAACATAAATTACATTTTAAAATCAACGCACCTACCAGTTTACCCTCAAAATTCAAACTAAGCATATTTCAAAAATTAACAAATATTTATTTCAACATTTAAATTAATTTTTTTCCCTTTTTTTTAATTTCAATAACCACAAAAAAATTTTTTCAAGGGGTGGTCACTTTTTTTTTAAAATTTTTTTCATGCGAAACAAAAAAAACAATATTTTTTAAAAAAATCATGGGGGTTATTTTATATTGGGGGTAAAACCCTTTGGAAAATAAAAAAAAAAAATTTTTTCCCCGTCTCAGCACCACAAAATTTTTAAAAAAAATCCCCATGAACCCTTTTTTAAACAATAAAAAAAAAAAAAAAAAAAGCCTAAGTTTACCAGTTTTATATAAAAATGGTTATATTATATATATATATATATTAATATATTATATATATATATTTAATGGGATTACATACATGCTTACCCCGTTATTATTCATCAGGTAACATGTGAATATTCTCATATATTTATTGTTTTTTATTTACTTTAGTATTTTCCAATTTACTAAATGGTTATTATGTAATATGTAAGTGTCCTTTTTCTAGAGAAAAGTTTTACTCTAAACGTAGCTTTTCAATTTACAAGAGTGAAAAGTTAATGAATAGTATTCCTTAGATTAATTTAAACTTTCATAGTTATTTTGTTTCAACCACACCAGTAAATACCTAAGTTTCCCACTCTTGTATTTTTTATATATTCGAATATTAATTTCATTAATCTGTGCCAGTATGGATTTTTATCAGGTAGTGCTTTTTTTTTTACCAAGACTTTCGAGTTCAGAGAAAACATGTATTGCGCTAAATATATGAAAGCGATTAAAGGAAATCCTACAAAGCAAAATGTAAATGTTTATGCAGGTCAAGGGACAGTCATCTGCACGTCTCAACTTGCAAGCGAAAACCCCAAAAAGGTTTCCAAATCATAGGGGTAAGCTCATTAACTAATGTATGGTTGCATGCATGACATTTATAATTATATTCCCTTTTCCCTTTAACTGTAGAATCATCTCTCAATATGATGAAATATCTTCTTCTTAATGTGATCCTATTCAGGATTCAATACAAAGTTTTTTAAATATTAAAATTTTAAACTTTAACTGAATCAACTGGTAAGGACTCTAAATTTATTTTCATTTCATTTCATTGCAGGTTTTATTTGTTGGTAATTTCATTGCTAGGACGCAATTTTTGTCTTGGGCCAAAGCCCTGAACTTCATTTATCTTGCTCGCTGAATTTTATTGCTTGATCATTTTAGTGTTTGGCTTATCTTTTATTTTGTGGATTATGTCCCCTTGCTCACTCTTGGATAGAAGCTTAGTCAAATGATCCCTTTTGCCCTTTTGACCTGATTCCAACATAGACCATCCACCGTACCATGCAAACCATATCTCTCAACAATAACAACAACCCAAGTTAAGTTTACGTTGTCTGTTATTTTGGATAATAGTACTTTGAAAAGAAGTCCTACCAAAACTGGTAGGCGGCTAAGATTTAAAACATTGTAAAATTGTAACTTTTTAAAATCACAAACCAAGACGAATACCGTCCAACGTATAATTGTCCCCTTATAAACGTATATAATCACACCTGAGCCAAATTCCGACATCTCGTAATTACCCAGCTTAAATATCGCGAGAGATTCTTCCGCCTCAATCAAAGGACTTCTGTGTCCTCCCGTTAAAAAAAATTCTAGTGGCAATCTTTTATTATATAGGTTGCATTTTAAGACAGATCCGCTTTGCAGCGAGGGAGAGGGTAAGTGGCCATAGTCGCAAAACAAGATTGACGTGATCTTCTTTATTACTTATTTAGTTTTTCATGACTTAATCTTCTCAATATTCATATACTGAGTTATTTGCCCTAATAAATTATACTTTTAATTCTCTTTAGCTATCCTTGGTTATTTTCTTTGGTGATAAATATAGTGAAAAAAATATTGGATATTTAATATTTATAACATTATTAAATTACCTCCCCATCCATTTTATAAACTTACACATATCCCGACTGACCTTCACCAAAACCACATCACAAGTGTGCACCTCACGAATATATAGACCTGCGGTGTCCCCAGAAGAACCAGATGACTGGAACCCGACGGCAAATTCATATCTAATGCTTCCCTCAGAAAGAGGTTATAAAGAGAGGAGTGTGTTACATCAGTTTCAAAGAAAGATTCCTTACAAATAGTTAACAGGTTGGTTTCCTCTAATTCATTCCCCTTTCTTTCTCCCTTTTTCTCTTTTTTTTTAATTGGGTAATCATAAAGTTCCAAATTAATCGATTTTGGACACCTGCGGAGATCAAATAACTAAGTGCTGCAATTCATTGTTCTTCAACATTATAGTCGTCGTTATTCTCTCCTGGACAGCCATTATCCTGGTCTCCGTTACATCATAGCCCAAATTGATTTGCGCCCGAACAGGACACTGTTGTCTTCTCTTCGCGAAGCTTGCGCATTCTCAATCTTAACGATCATCATCGTCTGAACTTCAATTCTGGTTTTCTCAAACCATATTCGTATTCTTTTTAGGAATTGGCTCAAGAGGTGTCGTAACTCCTCTCTTAAAACACATACACTTACACTGCGCGCCCTACTACAATGTCCAATGCTAAAGTTCTTGCTAGTCAGGATATTGGGGATTCCGGTGGGATGGGTGTGGGTGGTGTTCGAAATAAAATTAAAAATAATGAAAACTCTAACAAACAGGAGGGTGATGATAAATCACACACCTCACGCTCACAAAATTTATTAAGCCCTTATAGAGATGATAACTCTCAAGATGTGGAAAATCCACATACCCCTGAAAGGCCACATGGTTTGGCAAGTCCCTTAAATCCTCATGGAAGCAATATTCCACCCAATGAGGATGACGTAGATACCACACCACAGTGGGGTCGACCTCATAAATCTGAGAAAACCCCTGTTGTAGAAAATCTTTTGCGGCTGGATGAACCTCCCAAACTGAAAAAAAGAAATGGTTCAACCACCACTCACCATAAGCATAATCCTCGGTGGGAAATACAGGATGAATATAGCCAGTCTGATTCAAACTCTGACGTTGATGATGGCTTATTGCCTATTCCATATCTGGAAAAGCTACATAAATCTTTAGCTTTGCAAAAAGAAAAAGCTGAAGCTATAGCTCATAAAAATTATGATCACCGTCTCCTTGTAAATAATCCCTCGTTGAAGGCCAAGAACTTCGACCTTCACAATCCTTCTTTAATTAAAAATTTGTCTCTCTATGAGAAGGATGCTTCCCAGTATGCCCCTAGATCTCATCATAATCCGGGTGATCATAATGTAAGATTTAATGTCAAAAATGAAATCTCTAGAAACTCGTCCCCAAAAAGGGGAAGTAAATTAGTTCAAAGACCTCAAAGTTCCCACAGTCATGATGACTCTAATATTAGATATACTCAACCTTCTAGATCCCATTACACATCCCACACTACTGACTTGTTAGGGTTAGATAGGGATCTACGGGAATATAACCCCGTGAGTAGAATAGAGCCATCCCTAAGGGAACAACACCAATCTTACTCTTATTTCCCCTTTGACCATGTCGACCGGAATAGTTATGGATCATACGACCTTCAACATCCAACACAGCCTCAAAGGAGATCTCAACGATTAGTAAGAAGACCTGAGTCTCCCGAACCTGAAATGTACTCAGTCCCCAAACAAAACGCATAATATCCTGTTGGAAGATGCTATCCACTCATACTCCTAGTCCCAACATACTCAAGAAACACTTCACAATAAGTGAAGTTGTCGATCACGTAATCGATACATATTACGAATCTGAACAACGATCTTCTTGTAATATTTGGAAATTGTCGAGGCGTTATGTCAGCTTCACTACCCAATGCACAACTCATCAATATGGCTCAGATTGGCTTTGGCAAGTGCGCGGTGAAAGGTCGTTTCCGCCAGCCTGTAATAAGCTGATCTCGCAAAGAGATCGTGACTATTCTCCTCGTGACACACTATTAGCATGGTTTTACAATGAGAGAAACGTCGAAAACGATACGTTTGCAACGCCTATCACTCGCTCGTCGAGACCCTAAGGAATCCATCCGAATGTACGCTCTTCGTTTGGAACGCTTAGCGCGACGCGCATATAATGGTATCGATATGCGGAAACATGAGTCCCTTAGGACTGCATTTTTATGTAGTCTTCCGCCGGATATCGAACGAAGCGTCCGTGAATATATCAAGATGATGGAAAACGAGACAAACACCCGAGTCTCATGGGAAAAGATCGTGAGCTATGCAGACTCTTTAGAAAGTGACAACGATCACTATCCCAATTCCACCTCTCATAATTCATCGACCCATCATTCAGATGAAGAGAGACACCCAAAGAAATCTAGTCATAGCAAATACCACAGAGATGAGCTGAACGAATCAACCGAGTCGGTGATACAGATTAATACTCTGTACCCCAACTGGATAGAAACAGTTCAGGATAGGAAAAGTCTATCGCCGCCCCCAAAACCGACCCGTCGTTCATCATCCCGTTCGTCACCACGTCGTTCGAATCGTGATTCTAAAGTGAAACCGTCCGGTGGTGGCACTCGTCCCCGTGATGATCACCGTGATTCTCGACACGACCATAACGATAAACCCTCTTCTCGTTATAACACCCGAGATGACAGAAAAGTCATCGTCTGTGATTTCTGTGAAAGGACACAGTATGAAGGATTGCTACAAATTCTTGGGAATTTGTAGCTACTGTAAGAAGAAAGGGCACGTTCGAGATGACTGTAGGTCCCGCCGTTCTCCACAGTCATCGCCCCCACTTCCCAGAGCTTTCACTTGCCCGTTCTGTGGCGGTCCGCACTCTGGTATGAGGTGCACTCATAGGACACCTCCTAGGCAAAGTCGAAGTAAATCTGCTTCTCCAGCAAATAATAATGCCCGTGGAACCATTCCTGTCCAGAAAGTTTTCTCTAGAAAATCCCCCATAAGAAGAGAACAGTCGCGGTCCCCAATGAAAGGAAAGCCACAAAGGACTCCGAGGCGTTTCCTGGATCCTTGTGATGCTTGTTTAAAGTCCCACTTGGAGGGCCATTGTAAGGGACCGGATGAAGCATGTTCAGCGCCTTTAAACCATTGGTCTCCCCAGGATTGAGTCAACCTGTGGGAGAGACATCGGGACGGGACTCTCCAGGATCTGACCATATGGATGAAGATCTAAAACTCCTCTTTACGTTACCATCATACGAAAAAGAGAATGTAGGAAAACTCCCTGAGAAACTCCCTGGTCGTAACCCCGAAAAAAGGTTTGCTGGTTCTCCTGTGTCTGATCTGATGGACCTAGACGAAGGAATGGTCATACATATAGCCCTTTGTCAAGCGGATATTGATCCCCTAGTAGTGTCCGTGACCTTAGATGATTTACCCCCTCCTGGAATCAATGTCTTGTAGACAGCGGGGCAGGTATTAACCTAATAAGTTTGGAGGTAGTTTCATCGTTGGGTGACCATAAAGAAACCCTACCATCCTTAAAAGTGGGCGTGGGTGCGATAAGTGGATTCGGAAAGAAGGAGCGCATCCCAATCTGCCATTACGTGAAACTACAGTTGAAATTTCTATATGGGTTTAGTACCCATTTGTCAGACTTTTTTTCATCGTTCCCCAACAATATATGGTAGACCATCCATTAATATTGGGAACTCCAGCCCTTAGAGATAATCACTTGTTGCCTGATTTATCTCACCTACAGCTAATTTATATTCATGGAAATCAGGTGATAGTTGTAGCTGATGGCATCAAACGAAAGTCTGATACCCCACGTTCAACCCAAGACATCCCTATGAGACAGATAAGCGTTATGCTTCCCAATATCGATGACAACGATATTTTAAGAGATCAACGTTCTGATCGTACTTTAAAATTCCTATTGAAAGGTTTTCAGAAATCCAATGTTAACTGGCAACAGGTACCTCTTCAATACCGAACACATAAGACACAAATGGTCATGGAAAATGATGTCTTGTATTATAAAACTAAGACAGATGCACTGCTGTACATGATTTCCCTAGACTTCCTAATGCACATTGTTTTGAACTTGCATCTTTCTTGTGCCCATATAGGAAGAAATAAGATGCTGCAGCTCATCTATAAACAATTTTGGCATCCGAGAGTGAACCAAGTAGTGGTGGACATTGTCCAATGTTGTCCCGTTTGCCAAACCCAAAAGAATTTTTCTGCAAACGTCACTCCCCCCATGTTAAAAATCCTTGCCAGTTCTCCGTTCGATCTCTGTGCTATGGATCTGCTGCAGTTTCCCAAAACTCTAAAGGGAAATAAATACTGCCTGGTATTCATAGACCACTACTCCAAGTGGGTGTCCGTCGTCCCTATTTCCGATAAAACTAGCTACACAGTTTCTCGGAAATTAGAGCATCATATCCTCTCGTTCCTTCCAAAAATCCCAAATCGTATCCTTACGGATAATGGAACGGAGTTTACGTCTCACGTATTTCAGCAGGCATTACAACGCCATAACATTAAGCATATTCGGATTTCACCTCTTCATCCCGCAAGTAACGGCATTTGTGAAAGGTTCAACCGAAGCTTAATACAAATCCTCAAGTGTTTGGTGTTAGAACAACCCACCAACTGGGACGAGGAATTACCGTCCTCTGTGTTAATTTATAACAACACTTGTCATAGTGCCTTAAATATGTCCCCCTCGGACTTCTTGCTCCAAAAAGCGCATTCTGCAGCTCACACCTTTCCCCAGTACTGGAAAGAAGGTAGCGCTAATTTTAAGCCTTTCAAGCCAGGACAGAAGGTGGCCCGAAAAGTCGTCCGTACTGGTCCAAGCGCTGCCCTGAAGTTCCATAGCAAATGGGAAGGACCTTTCTTAGTTATGGATGTCAATCCGAATAAAGTGACATATGTGATCCGCCGTTTTGCTGATCCATTAGGTAAGCTCCACAAAGTCCATTTCTCCCATCTACGAGGATGGATAGATGTGCCAGAGTACCTACGTAAATATCTCTCTCGTAATAGGGAAACTCGTAAAGCCTTTTTTGATATCGATGAAGAAGACGAGGCTGTTGAAGTAATAGATAATTCAGAAAAATCTGAGGACGAGTCATCGGAAGACAGCGAATCCTCATCTGGGTTTTCCGGCTTTGTTTCTGACACCTCTCTGTTTGATGACACTTTGGATTCCATAGGAGAAGAGGATGCCAATTTCGAAGGCTTTATGCAGTTTAACCCGATTTCCCTTGATGAATATAATTCATTACCCGATTTTTCCCCAAAAATCATGGAAGTAACCCAACAAGTAAACGTATGGGATATCCAACAAGTAGAGGAAAGCTGTCCTTCTACTGATATAGCCCCATGTCTAACCCCAGTTCATGTACCCCATAGGGTGAGGTTTGTTCTCCCTCCTGCTGAGAAGTCTGATTCGTTCATAGAGTATATATCTTCTTCAGACAGTAGTGGTACAAGCATTATGGATCCAACGGAGGATGCACTCCCGACTCCTACCTTGGACTTTCATGATTTGTACCCACACGATTATCCCTTAAAGTTCCAGTATCCTTCGGTCATTTGCCCTCCTTCATCCAGATCACCCGATGGATTCGTGAAGGAAACGATAGAAGTAGAACTCCATGCTCCCCCTCTGAGAGGGTATTGGTGGACCAGGAATCCGTTCTTACTGAACCTGTGTATTTTCGGGATAGGCCAACTCCCCCGATTACCAGTAACCTAGCAAGCTATAGGGATATTCGGGAACCCTTACAAGAGGAAAGTCCATTGGAGTTGAATTTTTCTTCAAGCTCAGAGCAAACTGAGTTCCATGGTTTTTCTCCTCCATCAATCCCAACCTATGGTTTTGGACAGATTCGGCCGGACAATTTTTCATCCCCGTTGTCACCTGTTCAGGAGAAAGCTCAAATAATAAGTGAAATTCCTCTAGATTCCAAACATTCAGAAGAAATTATCCAAAGACTAAAAATATAAGAAGAAATACCCCTGAGCTCTTAACACTAAGAAGAAATTCCTCCTGGAACCAAAATATCAGGAGAAATTCCTCTGGAGCATTATATCTGCCGAAGAAGATCGGATATAATCTATGAAGGATAAATTCTCAAGAGATTCATAAAAATCCCTTCTAAAATTCTTATCAGGGAAGAAATTCCTCTCCAAGGAAAATCCCCTTGATAAAGAATTTTTTAATAGTCCCCTTTAAAAGAAATCTCCTCTCAAGGGAAAATTCCTCTCCAAGAATTTCGAACTTGAAAAGGAATTTTTTTTAATTCTTGGAATTAATATCAAGTGATTCCATAAGATTCATTCCTCTTAAAGGAAAACGTTCATATGTTAAAGAATCTTTTTTTTTCAAGAGATTCTTTCTTATTAATTCTTGAGTGCTTGTGTGTCAAACTTAGAATAGGGAATTCTAAATAAATTTAATATAAATAGATTTAAAATACTTTGTAATAAAAGATGATCTTTATATGATGGGTCATGTTTTTGGCGTAAGATTAAACAAAAGAAAATTCTTTAGCCAATGCTTTAAAAAAATTGTTCCACATTTGTTCATGTGAGATAGCATGTACAGTATCATCATATCCACTGTCTTATACTATAATTCCTTTTAATTTTTTGCACACTTCTATCCCACACCTTTTTACAACAACAACACCAGTGAAGAATATTGCTTATTAGCTTGTATAGTGTTCATTGCTATTGCATTAAGTCTATAAAGGATAGTGCATTGTGTTGTGTTTATGTGTTTTGCAAGAAGAATATTTAAAGTATGTTGCTTAGTGTTAAGGCTTTCGCGAAACAATTATGGTGTTAAAAGCGTAATAAAGGTAAATTACCGTACCGTACCGCATTGAAAAGCGGACTTTGGAAAAAAGGATAATCATTATTCTATCATTGAACAGATAGATCATACCATAAAGGAACGCTTATTGCTTGTGAACTCTGTGATTTTTAAAGTGATAGATTCAATGCTTTTATTCAATGCTTTATTATTAACGCTTGTGTGTTCAGTGTGCTGCCTTTAATATATTTTATATATTTTGTTGTTATATTTCTAGAGTGTGGTAAACAATCAACCTTATTAAACAATGAACCTTATATTGTTAATTGCTATTAAATTAGTCTTAGTATGAAAATTATTCTTGGTAATTATTGCATATTATATAGCCATGTAATATATAAATTATGTAGAAACCTAGTAAAAGAGTTACTTTTACAGGTGTCTCATGTAAATATTTTTGAAATTCATTTAAATTTTAAGCATCTCATATAACCTGCAAGCTTGCAAACCACCATCAGTTTTTCTTTTTCACTCTTTAAGTGAAAAACTTAAAGTGAGGTGGGGCCCAAGTTTAGTGGGGAAGGATGTAATGGGGATTACATTCATCCGTACCCCCGGTTAATTATTCACAAGGGTACATTGTGAATATTCTATATATTTATTGGTTTTTATTTACTTTAGTATTTTCCAATTACTAAATGGTTATTATGTAAAGTAATGTCTTTTCTAGAGAAAAAGTTTTACTCTAAACCGTAGCTTTCAATTACAAATGAAAAGTTAAATGAATAGTATTCTTAATTATTTAAACTTTCATTTCATTTGTTTATGGATAGGCGGAGTGTTTGGACTGTGAGTGTAGATAGATAATGAATTAACAAATACTTTAAGCATTCCTCGAGGTGCAGCCCTACCTCCTTTTTCATTACCTAAACTTCCAATAATTATTATGCCTTATTAGCCTAAATAATATGAATTCAAACAAAGAATATAAAAGCAAAATGTAAAGTTTATGCAGGTCAAGGGACAGTCATCTGCACGTCTTCAACCTTGCAAGCGAAAATACCCAAAACGCCGCTTCTACCAATCAGATAAAGGGCTACATCATTAACTAAATGTATGTGCATGCAAATTGACATTTATAAACAATATCCTTTATACCCCTTTCACAAATGAGATAATCCCACTCATCTCTAATATGATAAAAATATTCTTATCTTAATTAAGCTCCCTAAAGCAAATTCCCTTAAACTATTTAAATATAAAATTTAACTTAACTTGAACATCAAACTGTAAAATGTGACTCCTAATATATTTTCATTTTCTATTCATTGCAGGTTTTATGTTTGGATTTTCATTGCTAGACGCAGATTTTTGTTCTTGCCAAAGCCCTGATCATTTTATTGCTCGGCTGTTGTTTTATTTGCTTTGATCATTTTAAGTGTTGGCTTATCTTTTAATTTTGTGGATTATTTCCCCTACCTTCACTTCTTGGCATGAAGGCTTAGTCAAATGACCCTTTTGCCTCTTTTGACCTGATTCCAAATAGACCATCCTACCGTACCATGCAAAATATCTTCTCACAATAACTCAACCCAAGTTAATTTACCTTGTCTTGTTATTTTGGATAATAGTTAACTTGAAAAGAAGTCCTACCTTAAAACTTGGTAGCGGCCTAAATTAAAACATTGTAAAAATGTAAAAGTTTCAAATACCAAACCAAGACGAATACCGTCCAATGTATAATTGTCCCCTTATAAACGTATATAATCACACCTGAGCCAAATTCCGACATCTCGTAATTACCCAGCTGTTATATCGCGAGGAGATTCCTCCCCTCGATTCAAAGGACTTCTGTGTCCATAATTCTGTGTATTATCTTTTATTTAATTACATAATTATTCACATTCGGCTTCCGGCTCTATGGAGAATTACTCCAAGACCTGAAACAAGATTGGACTGTGTTCTTTATTACCTTATTTAGTTTCATGACTTAATCTTTCATATATTCATATACTGAGTTATTTGCCCTAATAAATTATACTTTTAATTCTCTTTTGCTATCCCTTGGTTATTTTCTTTGTTGATAAATATATATTGAAAGGTTATATTTGGATATTTATATTTATACACATTATTTAAAGTTACCCCCCATCCATTTTATAAACTTACACATATCCCGACTGACCTTTCACACAAACAACACCCACAAGTGTGCACCCTCACGAATAGATAGACTGCGGTGTCCCCGAAGACAATGATGGAACCCCCGACTGGCAAATTCATATGCCTAATGCTTACCCTCAGAAGAGGTTAGAAAAGAGGAGGTGTTACACTCAGTGTCAAAGAGAGATTCCTTACAAATAGTTAACAGGTTGGTTTTCCTCTAATTCATTCCCCTTTCTTTCTCCCCTTTGCTCTTCTGTTCGCATCTAAATGGGTAATGCATATAAAAGTCCAAAATAATCAATTTGGACACCTGCGAATCCAGAATAACTAAGTGTCTGCATTCATGTTCTTCAACTTGATAGTCGTCGTATTCTCTCTTCTTGGACAGCCATTATCCTGGTCTACATTACATAATAATAATATATATAATATAATATATATAATATAATATATATATATATAAAAATAATATATATATATATATATATATATATAGGGTTGTGAAAAAAACGGTTTTTTTAATTTGTTTTTTTTTTAAAACACGCTCTTTTTAAAACAAAAATGTTTTTTTGTTTTTTTTAAATTTACCTCTTTTTATGTAAATTAAAGATGTTTTAAATTATACAGCAGTACCAATACCTCTTCTAGGCCTAAATATATATTATATACAGTTTTATATATACAGTGTGTGTGTGTTAATTATACATTATATCGAAATTAGAAAACTTCCAATCTTCCGCAGAAGGTCGTTGCTATACCATAAAAATCGCCAGTTTCCTGATTGTCGCGAAAAACTTTTGCATTTAAAAGTAAACATATTTACTAAAGTAGTGTTACCATGATGAACGAGAAGAAGAATACCGATAAGTTATCAGTGAGGGACTTCAGGGAACACAATGATAAAAACGCATTTTTACAATGGGGATTTCTGCTAGGGGAAGCAGGTATTGTGTAACCCACACACACATTCTTTAAACACAAGTACATAAGTATCTAAAGTTTGGTTCCTACGGTACGATGGTATTCGTAAGCGAATAAGCTAATGAGTTGTGTTGGCCTCCCCACAGAACGAGATGTTGCAAGTATGTGTGAGTAACAACTCAGTGAGGGGTTTAGGAATCGGATACGGATCAATATGTTGTAACTTTGGGTACGTCATGGGGGACTGATGAGAGAAGTGAATAAAAGAAGATGGTAAAATTAAGAGTGAGAAGTTAGTGAACAAGGAATAAGGAAAAGTATTTAAGGAGAGCACTTGAAAGTAAATCATTCGAATGTGAACAATTGAAACTGCAATTGAATCTCTGGAAAGCAATCCCGAAATCCTAGCAGTGCAAAAGAATGTATGTGGGTGCTAAATACGAAGTAGAAGTTACAGACCGAGTGGTGAATGAAAGGTGATGCAATGCGGTTTTAACAAGTATAAAAGAAGCGGGTTGAATGTCTAAAAGCAAATGATGTAATTTCAAAAGAAAGATGCTGGAATTATATAAGAAAAAAAGACACAACCAAGACCCACGTAGGAGAAAACAAGAGGTAATCGAACAGTTTGGAAGGAGATGAATGAGGAGAAAAATGAGCTCTTCTGGAAGGACCAAAGGTTAGAATTAAAATAAGGGACGCTGCTTAGAATAAATGAATAGGAGGTTTTTTGTTACTGAAAAATGGTTGAGTGATGTGAAAAGAACCTTTGAAAATCTGTTGATATGGCAGGTAAATGAAGAGGTAAATCGACTGTGTTGGGTTGCATGTACAAGAAGGAATAGTATTTTTGGGATTAGGTAATTAGTAAGGAGATGAAAGGTAAGTGAGAAAGTGAAGAAATGTAAATCTGCAGGTATGGATTTAATTACTGGTTAAATGATCAAGAACGGAGCGATGGTAATTGATTGGATCTTGAAGTGTAATAAAGCGTCTATGGAGTAATAGTTCTACGGAAATTAGAGGATAGCAGTATAGTCCACTTATATAAGGGTAAAGGAGATAAAGGAACTGTAGAAATTATAGGAATTAATTTTTGAGTGTTGTAGGGAAAGATATATGCTGGTGTTTGGCGGAAAGAGCGCCGAGTACTGAACGGACTGATGGTGAAGACACAAGGTTGCATTAGAAGTAGTAAAGAATGTTGGGGGGGGGAAAAAAAAATCAAACTTTACATTTGAAGCAAATGTAGAGAAAATGGCATGCTAGGTGTGAGCAAGATGATAAAAAGAGAGAGCAACTATATAGATTGTGTGTGTGAATAAAGGAAAACAAGGAGAATAAATGAAAGTATTTGAGATGGTTTGGTCATGACACCATGAAAGGATGAATGAGTCGGTTTTTAAGCAGATGTAAGAGAGTGTGTGTTTGAACCGACCGGCTGGGAAGATCGAAGAAAGTGGATTGAGTCAGAAACGATGCGAAGGAGAGAAATGATGAGTTATGCAGAGGCGTAGAATTAAGAGGTGCAAAAATAAAGAGAAACTGGCGGGGTTGTGAAGGGGTATGGTTTGTGGCCCACCTGGTGTCAAGGAACCCTTCCACTGACGATTTACCATAGTAAGGATACCGTCGCAGTCCCGTGAAGCATAGGGTGTGATTTTTCTGACTGACCGAACGCAGTCCTTACTAAATTAATGGTACACTAGGGGGGTAAGGCTGTGCTTTCTTTTCGACTTTTGTCATATTCTTCTACAGCTATCTCTCCGTTTCTGATGATTGTTACGCACCTTACCACCAAGTCTTGGGAAAAAGAGGTAATTAACGAATAATATATAAAAATATGATAACAATATATTATATATATATTAAATATAGTATATATAATATATATATATATATATATAATATATATATATATATATATATAATAATTAATATACGTGTATATATTATATATATAATATAATATATATAATATATAATATAATATATACCCTATAAATGATAATAAGTATATCATACTCACTATATATTATATAGTACCTGACTATCTGGGCCTAAATACCTGCCCTCCCACTTGGTCAGAACCCATACAAATACTTTCCCTGAAATTACCTCAGAATTAAGAGGCTATGTGGTACAATAAATAAATAATAAAATAATATATAATATATACCATATAAATATATACACTATAATATATATATTATAATAATATATATATTATATAAATTTAATATATATATATATAATATATAACCTATATAATACGTTATACTATATCATATATATATATATCCACTAATTTATAATATATAATATATATATATATATTATAATATAACATATATATATATAAAATATATGAATATATATAATATACATAATATTCATATACCCAATATATATATACATATAATATAACATAATAACAATAAATAATAATAAAATATAATAATAATAAAAACCAATACAGATCATCCCTAAATGTAAATTATGCCCTAAGCAGCACTAATAAAACGTTATCAGGATAAACCTAGCTTTATAATATTGCATACCTTTTAACATATGTAATTTTACTGTATTTAATGCTAAATACCCTAAAAAACTTGATAATAAAAAATGAAAAAAAAAAATACAGTAAATTTAAAAAAACAAAAATAAAAAAATATTTTGGACTTTCATTTTTTTATTAAAAAAAAACGTTTTTTTTTTATTCCAACCCTATATATAATATATATATAATATTATAATATATATATAATATCTATATAATTATATATAATATATCATATATACTATATATATATATATAAAGGGGACTGGTTTCATACAACCCTAGTTTAGGAACCTAGAGCCAATAGTGGAGGTATATCAATGTGTTTTTGTTTTATATTATTGTCAGTGTTATCTTTATTTGTTATTTATTAAGTAGACATTAAATAACTGTTATCTAAAAGACATAATACTAAATAGTTTTATTGAATTCCAGAACGATTGAGAAACATTTCTGTTTATAAAATTTTGATTTCTATAACGTTATTATTGTATTATAAGTTCATGATTTATGAAAATATTTTGGAATTGTTTGGAACAAAAATTGAATTTATATTGATGTTCTATATTCCTGTGGGAAACATTGTATAAGTTTGCTTCATCCACAGTTACAGGTGGGAAATTATCGCATAATTCTTTTATATTTTTGATAATCTTAATTTGTAGCTATATAATTAATGGTAATGGTAAATGTTCATAACTTAATTAAGGTTCCTATATCACATGATACTTTTGCAGACTTTCATGCACTGCTGACATAAGGAAGATCTCTAGAAAAAAAAAAAGGAAAACATTACAAGAATCCGTTCAACCCCTTTCAGACGTTTTATGTAAATAAAAAAGGGTAAGAGATTAGGAATCATTAAAATAATTTCTAATTTTATTAAAAGTAAGGAAAGAGAAAATATTTATTTTATGAATTGTTCATTAGGGTTCGAATCTTAAGCACAGAACTTCTTTATGAACATTGTGAAGAAGAATTTCTTGATTAACAAATTCCTTTAGTGGTGGTTTACTTCAGTGATTCTTTTCTTGTTCAGTGTTACTCTGTAAATTGATTTTGGATGAAATATCTTCAACATTCTACACAACCTGAAATATAAAAGAAGATCTTAAAACCAAATGAATTGGGAATCCACATTCATATGGTATTGTAAAATTTATCTACATCTTAGAATAAAGAACTGAATAATATTTACCTGATAGATCATCTTATTGTTGGCTTTAACAAGAATTGTTGTCATCATCTTTGAAGATCCTGAAATAATTGAAAAATAACAAGTTAATTTGAAAATTAAATGTATATTGTATAAACTCTCACTAATTCAGTAGAAGAAAGAAGTATATATGATTAAGATACGTAGTACCTGATTTCTTGAGTGTAATTCTATAAACACGACACAACTTTGATGTTCATTGTCTAGTTATTCCTTATTTTGTTGTGCAAACCAGTTTTTACAGCAATCCACTGTTGTATATAATATTGAACACACTTTTTTAAAACATCTAATTCTATTAAAAACACTATATTATTGCATTCTTTTTCTTTTATCCTGTTTGTCTATCTTTTGTTTACTTATTCACAAATTATCAAATACCAACAAGAGAGTCAATAAATTATCTAACTACTTAACGAGCGTCACAAAGAAAAACTCGCCCCCAAGATTACGCTGTATCTGTGCTAACTCTTGGGTCCACAGACTGCTTTACTCTAAATTTGGCTGAAGCTGTATACTCTACTACCCGGAATTTACGCTACTTTCAAGCGAAGAGTTTTCAACTAAGAAACAAATATTGACGCTTTGAAGGTATTTATATTAATTCCATTAATTGGATTTTTATTTTTAGTTCATATCATTCTATTTTATAATCTTTTTCTATATAACTCAAATTTTGGGAAATGATGCTTTTCTGTGGACATCTACTTCCCTTATATATATATATATAATATATATATATATATATATATATATATATAATATATTATAAATATATAGATATATATATATATATATATATTATATAATATATAATATAAATATATATATATATATATTATTATATATAATATATATATATAAATAATATATATATATATAATATATATATATATTACAGTTGTCACCACCACTCATGGGCGAAGCCCTATTCAAGGAAGGGGGTGTTGTATGAATCAAAAGTTCACTAACTAACGTAAATTACGCAGATGGGCGCTGGCGATAAATTGAGGGAGATTAAATTCTGCAGGAAACAGAAGATGGAAGAGAATTCCACAGAATATAAGTGGCAGGAAAGAAGGAAGTACCGCAGAGAACTAGCCTGGTGTTACCAATGTCAACACAAAACTCATTGTACAGATACCAGCACCAAATCTGTTTACGAGGGTGTCGTAAAGGTGGTGGTATGTGGGGTGAAAAGTTTCCCTCGAGCACCTGCTGCTGCGGTACCTATAGAAAAGAGATAAAGCATCAACATCGAGCCACATAGATAGAGGGTCAAGTGAAGTGGAAAGTACAAACAGTTTATATGTATTTTTTTAGCTTTTGACTCAACCCTATCAAAAGCCAGGTTGAAGCCAGAGCCCCAAGATATGATCAGCCCAGTTACTCCATACAAGGGCGGATGAGGCCCTTGTATAACTGGAGTAACTAAGAAGAGGAAAAGTCTCCCAGTCTAAATAGAACTCGCAATTTCTTTGAGGCTACCCTAGCAACCGTTGTGATGTGAGGTTTCCAAGACAAATTTCGTTAGTTCGGGTGGCCGCACTTGCTGTGATTCTGTTCACTATGTCTTCACAGCCTTTGTACACTTACCTACCTATTCATGGTTATTGACATTAACTGGTTGGATTCTCGGATTTAAAAGAGAAATAGCTATTCATATTAATTTTGAAACTTTCTATTGAATTTATATCACACTGTTAGTTAAGGTTATAGACATGGTTCATACTCAGGTAGAAATACCAATGGGTGCGGATAACCCATCCGGAACCCCAGCACGAAGTATGTCTGCATAAGGAGATAGTCGATCACAATGATTCGACCCAAACCTGTGCATGGGCACTGAAGGTGGAGGGATGATATAAAGGAGTTGCATGATGTACCCTCTGATCAATTATTGCCATCTCCGGAAGTTAAGGATCTTCTGTGTAAATTGAAAAAGGACGCGAGGATAGTCAAAGAGCAGTTAGCTCATCAAGAACAAGAAGCCAGAGTTGTTGACAATGAAAAAGGACATAAGGATAGTCGAAGAGCAGTTAGCTCATCAGGAACAAGAAGCCAGAGTTGTTGACAATCATGTAAAACATTTAATGAGACCACAATTCAGTGGTTAAGTGCATCCCTTGGTTTTAGATGCTTCTTTAAGTCAGTTTGACAATTATAGTAATAATCCCATGTCGCAGTATGTAGGTCCACAAAGTAATACTGGTCTTATACTACCAGAAGATATGAAACAATCAGTTTCAATCCCGTTACACAGGATAATCAAATGTTCAGTACACTAGATCTGTTGATCCTTCATTCAGAAGGCAAGCATCTGTAAGTACTCCCTTGGCTCAACAAGGTGTTTATACCCCGCATCCTAACCTTGGACCCCATAACTTGACTCAACCTAACTTGGGTCATGCTAATGGTGGTTTACCTTAAACTCAATTCAGGCCGTTATTACAGCCTTGCTCAGTCATCTCAGCCTTTGTATTTGTCTCAACCTACCCATAATATTCCTGGATCAGACCTTACAGAATTTCCTTTGTACATGGGGCAACAAATTAAGCATCATTTAGATATGCTTACAGAAGTAATTTCCTTGCTGACTCAACTTCTCGAGAAGTCAACGTTTGAAAGTTGTAGACCCGGGAAAATTCAATCACGAGGCTGACCAAAATTTTATGATTTACTTGGGTGATTTTGAAGCTTACTGTAGCTTGCATTACCCAGGTGCTCCTTGACAATGGTTGCGACGTTTAGGTCATCAGCTGGAGGGCAGGTAAGGAAGGAAGAGTACCAACTTCAAATGTACCATCTGTTTGTTGAAATTGCGATGAATCAATCAATGTTTGCTCTCAGACTGTAACGGTTAGCTTGTAGAGCTTATAGGGGAATAGACATGCATGAGCATGAATCGTTGCACATCGAGTTTCTCTTGAGCTTACCTCCTTATATTGAGAAAAGTGTGTGCAAATATTTTAAAATGAAGGAGTTAGAAGGATTTCAGAGAACACCCTGGGAGAAGATAGTTAATTACGCTGATTCTCTGGAAAGTCACAATATTGCTTTCCCTAACTCCATAGCCACTTTCCCTAACTCCATAGCCGAAGCTCCTTCAGAGCTCATTGACCATAAGTCGTCCTGATATGATAAGAAAGATGAGAGGAAAAAGGATAATTTAAATGAAACTGTTGATTCTATTATTCAAATAGATACAGTATACCCTAATTGGGAAGATACCTTGAAGACTAGGGAAAATTGTCAAAATAAGAAGTCACTTCATTAAGACATTAAGAATATAGAGACAGTAAAAAGCCACATGGGCCTATCGAGACTGTCCCAGTAAACCCACTACCCAAACATGCTCATGCAAACCCATCCATAAACGAATCTAACCCTTTCTTAAATGTTGCAATTGAGTCACATTCAACAACCTCCTCTTGGCAAGACCTATTCCAAAATTTAACAACACCTTTACTGAATGCATGCTTTCCTTATATCAAGGATGGCCATGCTTTTTCTTATTTCTCTATTACGCCCCTTGTCACGTCCATGTTTCTACTATGAAATTTTATTGGTCTCTGTATTATTCAATAGATGTAATACTTTGATAGGGACTCTGCTCTATTCACCTGCCCCTGAGGAAATCGCCTTCCTTCAGAAACATTTCCTAACTCATTCAGCCTCTCCTCAAGCTCTTACCCCCAAACCCAGAAATCACCTTTTTTTGCTCTACGTGACATATTATCTCCAATCTAGCATATCTAAAATCTTTCTTTAAACATTAAGTGTGGCCCAACTTGTGCATCAATACTCTATTATCTGGACCTAACATAGCTATTATATACAGTTTACTATTACTTTTTGCTCTTGTAAACAACAATGCGATTTATTATGCCCAGCATCTTATTAGCTTATTTCTAGCTTCCAAACACTGATTAGCTACTGTCAAATTACTGCTTATAATCACCAACCTAAATCTTTTCTTGGTCCACAGACTCAAGCCAGATCCCCATTCATATCGATAGTTAAAACTCTTTATTGAGTACTAGGGTGAAAACCTTACACTTTTTACTTATTAAAATCATTTGCCACTTATCTGCCCACCCATGAGCTTTATCAAGATCATTTTGAATCTTTATGCATCCTTATCCACTATTCCTAACTGAGGTGGCCACTTAGTATCATTCAAACTTAGGAAAACCTTTGCATTTAAGTCCTTCGGTCTAAATCATTTATACTTATTTGAGGACAATAGTGGCGCCCAGCACTTGAACCCTGATGAGACACCACCTTCCACTATTTCCCATGATGATTTATTCTCCCATTCTAGTTGTACCACACTTGTTTTCTATTTTTCCCGCACCACTCTGTTAATCCAACCATAGTACCACTCCACCTATACCACATTGCAATAACTTTTTCAACAGCCTTATGTGGGGACCTTATCAATAGCCTTTAACTAAAGTCTATATATCAATACCCTCCTGGATCTCCAAGTCGACTGCAGTCAGTTAATGTATTCCATAAATTCTAAGAAGTCGACACGACCACCCTTTCTGAACGTGCTGGAAGTAACGAACCTTGTTTAATCTTCTAAAATTTCTCTATATGACCTCTCATTAACTTTTCCAGAACCTTTACAACCAGAGATGTTAAGCTAACTGGCCTTTAATTTCCAAATCTTTCCTTACATACTTTCTTATAATAACAGACATTGTATTGCCCATTTTGCCAGCAGTCTGGTACACTTACCAAAATTTGTGATAGACGTTTTAAAATCAAGGGAATACAGTGCCTTTCAATGGCTGGTACTACCCTCTTTCATAATTCTACCAAATATACCATCAGGGCCTGCAAGCTTTACTGGGGGTCAACTCCCATGACCCTCTTTAAATAATAGCGTTCCTTTTACGGTCTTTTACATCAAATTCAAAATTCTGTAAGGTCATATGTACGCCTGACTAAGAACTATTAGTCCTGCTCTAAAACCGTTTAATTTAATCTTTCCTCAGGTAAACACTGAAGCAAAATTAGTATTGAAAATGTTGACCATCCTATCGAACTCACTAATTCATCAATTTTAATTGACCAATTTGTCCTATTTCTACTTTAAAATTATAAAACAGCCTAAAAAAACTTCTCAGACTGTATTATATTCCTTGCTAAATTAATTCCTGCCTCTCTTTGCCTTCTTAGAATTGGTTAAGATTCATTTCTATTTTCCTATAATTTTCTTAAATAAGTTCAACCAGACTCCTTGAATATTTTAAAAACATCTACGCTTTTCATTAATTCTCTCTCTTATCTCTCTATTCCACCAAACAGGTTTTCTCTTTAAAGGTCATCATGATGATTTCATGATAAAGGTCATCAGTCTAAATTATATAGTCACAGTCCCACTGAAAAACCGTCAGGTAGTAGATACTACCGTGACAGTCGGTGTATTCCTTTGCCGAAACTATCGTAGGAATATATCAAGTACAGACAGCAAGGAGAAAAAAACCTTAGTATGTGAATACTGTGAGAAACGCAGTCATCGAATGAGAAGAGTGCCTACAATATACATTGGTATCTGTAGTTATTGTAAAAAAAAAAAGGACATATAAGGGCGGAAAGCCATTCAAAAAATTCTGTTCCTTCATCTCCCCCAAGTAATAGCAGGGCTGTTTGTCCTTTTTGCCAAGGACCCCATTCCGGGATGGAGTGCCCTTTGGTCTCGAGGGCAACAAATAAGGCCCCTCCTCAGAATAACGGATATCCATTAAGAAACAAGAGTCCAAAGATAGCGGAATGTGAACAAGGAGGAACCCACCAGATTATCGGGGTAGTAAAGGGAATTTCGTCCCATCCACCACTATTTACAACACCTCGTTTACCAAGGGTGCCAGTCGTGTCTAGTAACTATACAAAATCTTCGTCTTCTGGCATGGGGTTTTTTTTTTTATTTTCTCAAATTGATCTTTAGATGAGGATCCACCCCGGCAACCAGAATAAGTCGCTCTTGGCCGCGGTGCAGACCGTCGTTTTCTGCTTGTAATGCCACGCTATGTTTTTCGTGTGTGGAATTTCTTCCCATCTCTGTGTGTTTTCCCTGCTATTAATTTTATGCGTCCTCCATACTGACGTCCGCAATGGTAGTAAAGGGAATTTCTTCCCATACTTATGAACCTTTAAAACGAGGTGAGGAGAGATCATACATAATGACGATTTATCATTAGTGATGTGGCGGGCCATACACGCTGTTACTGTGTTAGCTTGCTCTGCATTTATATTTGAACCCTTGATGTTGATTGTCATTAAAATCACATTATGAGGGTCACATTTTTATGATTAAGTGTGATTATTGAGGAGGCGCAAAGGCAAAAGAATAGTGGTTCTACTCGCAGTACATAATACACCCTCCTAGTCTCCGCTCCTCATTATAATAGGGTTCCTCAGTAAGCATTAAACCCCTAGTCTCCATGGAACTGAGTTGTCCGGTGGAAAAAGTTTGTTCAAGACTCGGAAGCAACAATTTATACACCTGATACTCAAAACCAACCTTTCAATTCATATCCTGATATAGATGACATGATTGTTACAATAAACCTCCGTTAGGCTGATATTGAGCTGTTAATGGTTCGTGTCCTTCTGGACAATCAGGAAACGCCCCTATATGATTGTCTAGTAGACAGTGTGGCCCGAGTAAACTTAGTCAGCTCCAAGATAATTATTTTATTGGATACAAATAGGGTTCTATTACCTTCCTCAGAATCTAGTGTCAAGGCTATAAGCAGATTCAGTAAGAATGAGAGAATCCCAATTACACATTATGTTGAATTACAGTTAAAATTTCAATTGGGATTTTCCAGTCAGCCCTCGGCCTATTTTATTGTTCCCCAACAATATATGGAAGATCATACTTTGATACTGGGTACGAGTGCACTTAGAGATAGCCATCTGTTACCAGATATGGCTCGCCATCAACTAATACACCTAAAAGGAAAAAAAATGACAGCTGCTGCATAGATGGTATTGTATTATAAGAGTCCCCTAGAAAATTAGCTTGTTTGTCAATTCAAAATTAGTTCAAAAATATAATTTCGTTTAAGTTACTTATTCGTCGTAAATAATATTACAATATGACAGGAATAATCATATATCGACTCCAAAATTTCATGATCGGCTTACCTACTTAATAATTCATACCTGTGAAAATAGTTTCAGATATAATGATAATATATATATAAAGTTTTATATAAGCCCATAGACTCCTTTCTGTTTATGAAACTGGGCATAATATACTAGTAGATAAACTTTATTAGTAGTATATCGAGCTAAATATACAAGGATAATTATATAATCATGTATGATTAGATTTGATACGCTATTTAAGACTCCATACAGCTGGAACATTTGCTTTATATTAGTGCCTTAGATTTATTTGATGCATTTAGTTCTGAATTTGCATAGTTCATGTGCTTCCCATTGGAGCGAAACAAACTTTGCAATTTGGAATATAATTAAAACAATTTTGGTTACTACCCTCAGTATAGTTTAAACAACCAGTCATTTCTTGAATAGTTCGTTTATTAGTAAGTTGCCCAAAGAATGTGTTCATAAATTCTATTATGCAGAAAAACTATTTATTCATCAAATGTCACCTCCCAGCGATGTTAAAAATCTTGCCAATTGTGTTTGGACTTGTGGCCGATGGATTTACTAGCAATTCCCTAGATCTTATAAAGGATATAAACATTACGTTATTTATTGTGACCAGCCTTCTTCAAAGTTGGATTACGGTGGCTCCATTGCTGATAAGTCCAAGTCCAATGGATTATCACAGGAGCCTAAGATATTAACACTTATTTCTATATACTTCCTTCCTCCTAAAGTTATCAATCGAATTCTCCACATTCTGTTATAATGGCAGAGTTTCACATGTCAGGGTCTTTCAGGCAAGTCCTGCATGATCATAATATCAAACATATACGAAGCGGTGTCACCACCATCATTCCCCTCCAGTAAGTAATGTACCCTGTTAAGTTTTTTTTGTGGGAAATCGAACTTGCGTTGTTTCAATGCGTAGTTGATTTCAGATACTGAAATAGTTGTTCTAGTTTGGATGAGCAAGTTTCCTAGCCAAATTTGGGACGTGGGGAACTTGTCCAAGATACATAATCAATTTACTCTAAGTATTGAGTACAATACATTACATAGTTGTTAGCTATTGGTCTCCCTACTAATTCTGATTTTCTATATTCAAAACCACAGTTTGCACCCAATATCCATTTACTTCCTTCAATATTGGAAAGTAGGTAATTGATCTAACTTCAAGCCATTTTAAAGAACAGGTCCTAAAAGGTACTAGCTTGTTTTTGTAAATAAGTACATAAAGACATTTTAGTCCTAAATATATATATATATGTAAATATATAATAAAGTACCAATATATATGACATAGTCTCCAAAAAGGCAAAAGGTAAGGTGATGTTTATTGCATATATATATATAGTAGCTATACTTATTATATAATCATAGTGTTAATTTTTGATATCATAGGATAGAAAATGGTATTATATAAATAAATCAGCCCAGAGGA
>JABUQX010014924.1:32500-35402 GCA_015478945.1 Trachelipus rathkii
AGCTTGAAAACAAAAGTTCTATAATTTTTTTCCCGGAAAATTTGAAAGAATTAGACATTTCTGCATTTTTTTCAGAAGGTCTGAAATCTAGCCAAAAGAAACTGAAGGTTGAACAAAAACTAAAACAAGGCAATCAACAACTGAAAAAGAATTTGGAAGCAAGTTATGGAGTAAAGATAAAAGAAACTTTCATTTTACAAAAAAATATGTTCATAAGGTTCTGCTCTTGAAAATATTAATGCAAAGAATTAAAAAGCTTTCTTCAATGAATGGTGACAAACTACAAAACGCAAGAGTACAAAATTCTAACTTTCCTATCACCATATACTAGGTATTAAACATTACAGCTAAATTTTGTTTTGAAAACCAGTATTACATATGATGATTTAAGACAGTTCGAAGCATTTGAAAGAAAATTATAGGATCATACACCAACAAGTTCCTTCAATAGAGATAAGTAAGGTAATCTACCTAATAAAGAGGAATTTATTGGATTAAAGATTTTAATGATACGGATGAGGTAAAGACCGAATGATAGACCCTGGGCAAAAAGATTGTATTAACAGTTAGGAATTCAGAAGGGTGGCAATCGCTTGTAAAAAAGTTCAAAAAAGGTTAGCATTTTTGAGAAAATTTGAGAGCAACTGTACGAGATATTTACAAGAAATAATTGACACCAAATCCAAATGAATAAGGATTTCAACGTTCAATGCAAATTACGCGACCAATTCATATTGCGTGCTTGCTGGATGCTCGGATGGGCACTCGCTTGTGTCTGTGTTTGCACATAATACATCAGAAACCAAGTATAACAACTGGCATGCATTTGAGCAGAAAAAGGGCTTGGCCTTATAGGATTCTTATGGACTACAGTTGTCTGTAATTCAGAAGAGAAGAGTGCATGATGATGGACTTGTAAAGATTGTCCCGGAGAAGAAGCGGTGTGCCAGGGCATTTCTTGAATTACATTGATAGTGTACAATCAGCTTCAGAAGAAATCTCGTACAAACAGTGGGTGACTACTGATCGATGCACCATGATTACTGAAGTGAAAATACCATGAATTCCTTACATCACTCAGTAGGAAAATTGCAAATTTGGTTCGAAATCACTTTGTAGCTCAGAAGCAAGCTCATTATTTTAAGGACTTAAAAGAAAATTTGCCATTCCACAGTGAAGCAGTGGTTGTTGGAGACTTTTCAGAAAACTATTCATTCCTAGTCCAAGATGCAGCTCAGGGTTTCCATTATGAAAATTCCCAATGTACAGTACATCCTTTCATTGTTTATTTCAAATCAAATAGTTCACATAAACTCTGCCATAAGAGCTTCTGCTTCCTTTCTGATTCAACAAAGCACAATACAGTTATGGTTCACACATTCATTTCAAAGTTTATTCCTTGTCTCAAAGTAAGTCTACCCAATTTAAAGAAAATACACTATTTTTCCGATGGTTGTGTAGGCCAGTATAAAAACAAATACAACTTTAAAAACCTCTGCTATCATAACGAATTTTTGGATTGACTTGTGAGTGGAACTTCTTTGCTACTTCTCATGGCAAGTCTGCATGTGATGGAATTGGAGGAACAATAAAAAGAGCTACTGCACGAGCCAGTTTGCAGAGAACTACCTCAGGGCAAATTTTCACACCTGAAGACATTTCGTTTTTGTGATGAAAGCTTGAGTTCAAATATCAAGTACTTCTTTGTTTCTAAACGTGAATTAGAAGAATCCAATAGAAAGTTAAAGCATAGATTTGCAGACGTCTGTACTATTCCTGAAATTAGACAGTTTCATAGATGTTCCTAAAAACACGGAGGAACTAATGGTTTATTTGTTTTCAAGCTCCTCTAAAGGGGAATTGAAAAGGATCATACATACACCTGGAGACACTGTACATGATGCTGTAAAAGTTACAGATGTAAAAGTGGGCCAATATGTTGGTTGTGTTTATGACAAGAAAATATGGTTTGGAATTGTTGAGGAATACAATGAGGAATTTGATGATTTCTTTGTCAACTTTCTAGAGCCTTCTGCTACCTTTGGAATCAGGTCATATAATTTTCCCACAAGGAAAGATACATGCTCTGTTCCTGGAGATTCCATATTGGCAATAATGTCTCCTCCTTCATTAAAGGGAGGCACAAGGTTACAGTACATATGTCAAGAAGAAGAAGTCTCAAAATGTTTTAAAAGTGCCAATGCTAAATTCAAATACTAATGTATAGAGTCTGAATATTCTTAGAAGTAAAATACTTATTCCCCTAACAATATTAATGAATTTTTATTTTTTTTTGCCACAAATAATAGTTATCTTGTGAAGCCAAATAATTAAATTATTCAATTAAAATTGTCAATCGAATTACATCCAAAAAATTTTAATGTGGTCTAATATGAAAATTCAACTTGGACATGTTTCATTAAATCCCAAATAAGGATAAAATACAAGTATGCTCAAAGTTTTTATTGCTGATTCTTATAGCAAATGAATCTGTCTTCATTTTTTGCATCTAGAACTTTTTCTCTCAGCGAATGAGGAGGTCAAATCGTGTACCTCAAATGTAGGTCAACATTTAAAATAAATAAAAAAAATTTTTTTATTATAGATATATATATAAAACTGTGAATATATTCCATTCCTTGATCTTTTCCGATTCTAATTTGTGTAATAAAATTTTAAAATTTATTGACTAGTATTACTCAGTTATAGACATCGAAAGCAAGTGACCTTCGCTGATGACCTCATAATAAATCTTCCTATAGATAGGTCAGTACGGTGTTTATATTATATAATTTACCAAATATATTGGTCAAGTATTGACCTTTAATAATCTATTCAAGAAATGAATTCTAAGCGTAAGATTATAAAACCCTGTATAATACACCAAAAATAACAATAAATT
>JABUQX010014925.1:0-12500 GCA_015478945.1 Trachelipus rathkii
ACAACGTGAAATAATGAGAGCCTTTTGAGGCTCTGGGTTACGCTCTATTCAATTCTGCCACTTCCATCAAGGAGATCGAGGTTGAAATTCTTGTTGCCCGGTTTGTGTTAATCCCCACCAGCAAGAAGTCGAAAACACTATTATAATATTCGATGACATTGACCACAATTCAAGTTTTTTACAAGATGAAATAAAACTTTTCCTATTACAAGCCGCAATGATAATATATATCTATATCATATATAACTATATATTAATTATATAATAATACATACACACTATACCAGTTGTTTAAAAACTGGGGCCCTTGAATCAATCAGTAAGGTTATACCCCGTTATATATAGTATATAACTTACGTATAATATTGATATCATACTATATATATATATATACACATATATTATATATATAATATATGACCTTTCTCCTCTATACTTAACCGTGCACTGATTCTTTTTTTATAGCGACTTCACATTAGTTGAGCCTAGTTAACAAACAAACAAACCATAACTCCTAAAAACAAAAAAATGTTAAATCTAGTGAGTGAGGTTGTCATAATATATACTACTAATCTCTATACTATATATATAAACTATATCATATATATATATATAGTTTATACTATAATAACTATATATATATAATATCTACCTATATATTTTTCATTATAATTATATATATATATATAATTATATATATATCCCTTATCACTACTATATATATATATAGAGGGATTATAAGATACTATATATATATATATACTATATACATAATAAATATACTATAAATTATTATATAAACACATATATAAATATATTTATATACTACTATATATATATATATACCTCAATTATATATACTACATATAAATATCGCAGTGGACTAATTACCCTTCAAGTAAACATATAAACCACGAGAAAATAAGATTGTAATTGAACAACAAAGTTACATTTCTTTTATTTGGAACTATTAACGCAATAACTGCTGACAATTATAGATATCAACTAAAACTTATGCTAGTAGCGTTAGGGGCATCCATCTTTGCACCAACATTTTTTTTTTACCCCCATTAACTTAATTTTACCTAGCCCAACCATTCGAACGTACTGAATTACGAACCTTACCCTTGGGTGGAGGTCCCGGTTTAAAAACCAATGACATAACTCCACAATTGTTTTAACCTGCTCTTGATTACCATATTTCTGAACCTACAGGTTGTTTGTTCTACCTCGTGATTTCAGTGCGAAGCTGATTTTATACCCTGGCCCTTGACCTTTTAGGCCTTGACCTTGACCTTCTTTTAGAGAACCCTACATTTTTTTTGGCAAACCCTAAATTTTGAGAACCCTAATTTTTTGAGAAACCCTAATATTTTGAGACCCTAATTTTGGCACACCACCTCAATTTTTTCCGGCAAACCTCTTAATTTTTTCGGCAAACCCTAATTTGGCCAGACCCTTCGAAGTGAAGGGTTCGCCCAAACGGTAATGTCATCCACCCGTCAGCAAACCGTGTACGTCCATTATCCCCCCTATTTTACGCCCCCTAATTTTCGACCGTGCGGACCATTTTGTTCCCCGTAATTCTCCCATTTCAATCTTCCTTTAGCGGCTTTTAGCCCTATTTCTTTGATGTCTTACCTTGATTTGAGCCACCTTGCCAGAGTACCATCCGGTCAATTTATGGGCCCCGGTTAATTTTTGGCTACCCTTTCAGGTCTTCCATGGAGTCAATTTTGGCCACGGAACATTTCGACCAACCCTTTTTATTCGATGGTAGTCAACTTTTGACCCACGAGTAAATTTTTTGATCTTCCTTATTAGGGGCACTAGCCCTATTTTTTGTGTCTTTACCTTGTTTGCCACCTAGATATTTCGGCTGTACCTTGCCATAAATAACACGTGGGTCAAATTTGCACCCCACGGTAATTTTTGGGCTTGCCTTTAAGGGCTTAGCCCCTATTTTTGTGACGTCATTTACCTGTCTTGACCCGAAGAGTGATATTTCGTACCTAACACTTGCCATTAATCCATGGGTCAATTGACCCACCTGCTAACTTGATGGCTTTGATGGTATCCCAATCACCCAGTAAGAAGTAATCCCTAGGGATGTCTATTTAGTGTTCCTTATGGAGTATTAGATCGACCAATCATAACAGCTGCCAGGTGAGTGCCAATGTGACACTAGTGCCAATGAGTTGCCAATGACAGTGCCAAACGTGCCATCATAGCTGCCACATAGTGCCAACCTGAAGCCAGTGCCACTTTTTGATCCACCGGTGTTTTCTAGCCCTCCCCTGACGCCCGGAATTGCCCCTAATATGATCGGTGTCTACCCCTACAGCGTAATAAGGGCTTCATTGAGGCATTCGAATGGTTGTATATTACAAGCTGCTAGAAGGCTTCCTACTACGAGTTAGTATTTTTTTCTAACACCTATAGCATGACAGAATATATATTAAAAGAGTTACACAGTGAGACAGTGATACGCAAAAACCAGTTTCCCGAGTTCCGCGAGGTCAAACCCATCCGCGAAACCGCCACGCCGACACGCGCGTGCGCCCGCCAGCGCAAAATTACCGCCGATAACCGCCGCGCGTGACGCCCCGCAGCGGCAATATTTCAGCTAACCCGTACACCCGCCGCCGCGTGCGTCCGCACGACGCCAAACATTCGCCTGCTACTCCACTACAACCGCAACAGTGAACGCATAAAATATGTCATCAATGTAAAACTAATCAAAGACACTTCCCCTGTTGGCGGTGAACAATAGCAAGATAACTCAATCGTCACTCGATCAACCGAGGGCTATCGGGTATTTTTACTACAATTGTACGAAATGTTATTCAAAAACACTATACCTTTACATACCCTTAACAGCAGTAAAGCAGTTAAAAACAATAGAGGTGTTATTACCTAACACCTAGGGGAATAGTATGCCTTTTCATTTCTTTGTATTGCCTTTAACTTTCTTCTACTGCTTTAACTCATGTTTCTACTGCTTTAACTTTCTGCTTTACTGCTTTAAACTTCTGCTTTACTGCTTTAACTTTCTGCTTTACTGCTTTAAAACATTTACTTACTGCTTAAACTCACATACATTACATACCTTAAAGCAGTAAAGGAGTAAAACAAAGAGGTGTTATTACCTAACACCTAGGGCATTAGTATGCCTTTGTTTTACTCCTTTACTGCTTTAACTCACTGCCTTTACTGCTTTAACTCTCTGCTTTTTCTACTGCCTTAACCTCTCTGCCTATACCTGCTTAACTCATTATATTATAATCATTCAAGAAAAAAACCCCTTATGTTTTCTACCTTTATACTTTGTTATTTACTTATCTTATTCCTATTCTTAATTTTTTGTTTTAATGTACTGTTTTATTTCCTTTAATTATGTAATGAAGAATAAAAACACACAGGAGTTATTCGCGTATATAATTACCATACAACCATTTTTATTTTCACATAAAAATTCCCAACAGAAATTCTCTATCCTTACAACCTCAAACCTTCTTTATACTTATAACCGAGTTTAACGGTGGAAAAAAAGTAATAATCTGCTTACGGTTTTTGTTTACACAGTTTGCTCACATTACCCCGTTTTTAACATTTACAAGCATTTATCTACAATAATTTTCAGAAACTAAAAATCCACTATTTTGGAACATACAAGGTTTATTTTTAGGTATTACACCGAGCCATCTCAATACACAAAAATGATATTTACAAGAGTTTATTAAAACATACATATATCTTTAAAATATTCAACCCATATAAATAAATAAAATACAACGTGAGGAACTCCACAAAATGGAATATAAGGGCAACTCTGAACAGCTTTGCGCGGCGTTGGAAGCGAAACATTAGTTTTTACACAGGCATTACATTATTATATTTTAAAAAATAACGGTTAAATATAACTCGATCTCACCTCCTCCAACCACAATAAAATTTTAAGTTCAACAAGATTCATCCCATATTTTGAGAACAGTATTCGTTTTTGCCTCTATAACGGGAAAAATCACAATGTCCTGTTGACGGTGAATGTGACGAGGCATCGTATTGAATATGAAAGCAGTGTCCTTCTCCAACCTTCTGACAGAGGTTTATTTTCGTGTTTAAAGCAAACACACCTAAAAAATCAGAGGGTCATTTTTAAACAATCGAATTTTATTTTTCCTCTTCATTCATTATCTTTAATAATTCAAAAGTACTGTTGCCGTAACATCTGTCAATTTCAATGAAGCTTTGGTGAGGATGCTACAAGATAAGACACTACAGTGTATTGGCGTGATTGGTAGAAGCAGGGCCAATATGAGAAGACGAGTCCTGCAAGGTTCCCTTCTCAAAAATTGTAAATGATAGGCGTGTACAAGCTGAAAAGGTGGGCGGCAAGTTAAGATCATTACGCATGATAAATTACTATCTTGGGGTATCTTTCAAGAATAATAGCCTGTCCCGCTATCATACATGATACAGTAATGGCTAGTAGAGCGGTGTTGGGGTGGATAAAACGGCCGTCGGTGTTGGGTGTGGGGGTGTCGTGCCTGCGTACAGAGGGAGAGAGGCCCGTGCCTAAACGAGTTTCATAATCACGTCCGGTGAGGTAGTCCATTTCACAGGTGAAACTGATGCCCCTAAGTCGAAAGGGTGTGAATTTATAGGGTGACTTTTATAATTCCCGGAGTAGGCTTCATGTTCCAAAATCCCTATTATTACTTTCTGTGGTAAATTTCCGTTCACAATGTTAGGGATATTGATACTCGATAATCCTTGAGTGAAATTAAATATCTTGGTTTCAACTCTCTTAATAGGGTACTTTGCTGTAGTATTCAAAAGCGAATTTTCAATTTCCAAATGTCGCTGTGGTGATTATTTCACTTTTCTAACATAGCAGATAAGCCTCCAGCAGTTTTTGAAAAACAGGTTCAGGACATACAGCTGTAGCCGTAGGTTTACTTTTTATTTTAAGACGCAAAAATTTAGGAATTATTGATCGTGAATAAAATGATTTATTCTGGCATGATCTGACATGATGCGTTAAGAATGCACGTCTTCTTGAGAAACGAGAGTCATCGCCATTTAATCGTCCAGTAAAGATTCCATACAGTATTAATTTATGACTTTAGTTCTGCTTTATCTATATGTGCAGCTTCATCTATTTGAAACACTGATAAAAACCACATGATTTTGGAGATGAGATTGTCTAGCATCGTCTGAATAAATTAACAAATGTTCTATATAGCTCCTATATAAGGATAATTAGCAGCTGATGCACCTTGTGAAGTTCCGGTAAGATAGACTTCAACCTGGTCTTGGTACACGTGAAAACATGCATTTATACAGGGACAATTGATTTCGTACCAATCCCTATACTTATAAATGGTCATCACGCCGTAGAAGATTCTGTACCATCAGGTTTTGTCAATGTTTCCGTTTTTACACGGCTCTCACCCCACCTATATAAAACACACATTACGCAGGAGGATTCTAATACTGAATCAAGAAGTGCCTCTGGAATATTGAAACTCTAGAGCGAACATCTGTCATTGGTAATTGAAATGCAAAAGGATTAATACTGATAAAGTTGGACTCTGTACGCTAATGTGTGTAGGGTTCATGGAGAAGAGATCCTCCCAATTCCACTCTTACAAAACAATTCAGACTAGTCAAAAGGCTTATGAAGGAAATTGCATCCTCTGCTATTTCGAGGCTCTGGTATCGTCCCGTACTATTCTCATATAATGGAAACTATTTTTTCATGAAAAAACCACTTCACCTTATATAAGCTCAGCTCGTTGCATAAGAAAGTTATCAAGTTGTAAATTACAATAGCAAATTTACATCAAATTACGTTTATTTCCGCTTAGCCTTTTTCTTTATGACAATCTTCCTTGTTCCCATCGACCTTTGTCCTGAACATTTACACGTCTTATTTTACCGCTTAAAACATCAATTCCAACAGCTCATCTTGAAACATCGCTACTGCGTTCTTTTTAATGCTGTCGAGAATTATTTCCTGCAGCAATATCTTGAATAGTACTGCAAACCTGTTCTTATAGCTTTTTTACCCTATTATTCCCCGCCTTTCCGAGTTCAGTACGTTAAAGGTTCTTGCACTTCTCACTTATAAACTTGGCAAAAATCCACCCAAGACCATACCCCCTCTGCCATTTGTTCCTCCTGAATACCCCTTTCTGCGTCCATGATTTACACGCAGTATCTTTCTATACTATCTTTTACACTGTGAGAGTATCGTTTACCTACCATGAATGAAAAACATATTATCTGACTACTAACCGCTTAATATATTCCAATTATTGCGAATTACAGCATCTTTTCTTTTCTAATATGAACTTTGCATAACAATTTTGCACCGTGTGTAGAGAGAAAAGATTCCTTCTAACATCTGTCTATATTGCACACGCGTACGAGTCAAATTTGATTCTTATTCAGAGGTAGATTATGCAATCATTATGGAATGTTATAACTTTACTCTCTTTGGGAAAAATATACTACTCTTAATAAAGGAGCTTTGAGTATTACCTACATATTGATTATCAATTATATTTTGTATATACATAAGCCATACCTGGATGATGGAGCATCTCGGATGGGGGCTACATGTATAATGCAGTACTCGATCTGCTTCATTTTTTTGTTCATGTGAGTTCATGCGGTTATCTCCACAGATAGTATAACCCTCTTTAACATAGTAGGGATTATCATGAAGTATATCCAACTCAGCATCACGTTTACGAATATGTTTGCGTTGCCATGGTGATCGTTCGAGAAAAAACATGTCCCGGTCCGTAGGTTTAAATTTACTTTTGAACTTAAAGATATTTATTACCTTTATCTTCATAAGGTACGCATTTTCAGTTTGTCTATACCAAGTCCAAATTACACATAATACTCTTCATATTAAAGAGAAAACGTTTAAACTGACTAAAAATAGCAGGAACCGATTTAAAATAAGACCGTTCGCAGAACAATTCTCAATGAAAGTATCTCTTTTGTTAGCAAGTGTGGTCGTATTCCATCTTTTTGCAAATTGTAGTCTTTTCACGAACACCGGAAGAGTTACTTCCGCTTGTAATTATAGTTTCAAAACAACCATTCGTTACACTTCTGTACACAGTCATCCAGATTAGATTGCAGCAAATTTTCATATTCTCCCGTATTTAATCATCACTTTACATCAATCCTACTTCGATTGCCTCCTACTTTCAAGGTGCTTGTATAGGATTCATTAGCACAGTTGTAAAAAATTCCGAGAGTTTATTATCAGGATGTAAATCCAAGGAGGCTGAGAAGGCAGAGTTATATAAAAGTAATCTACACTCTCCATGATTATAATAACAACTGATTAATGATTCTTAACTTCACTTGCCTTTTATATAGAAGATATTAAACTTGGCAGGATATCCCCTCCATTTTACAAGTAACTGCTTATTTTTTCCTCTTACCTTCTCGTAGCTAATATTGGTTTCAATTTTATATTCATGAGTTACAGGATTGAACCTTACCTTTTGTTATATTTCTCTGTTTATTAAAATTTAATTTTTTCACCATTTAAATCTTCCAGATAATAGATATAATCTTTAACTATCACGACACTGAATGGATGGATATTGTGGACCTTAAAAACTTCCGTAGTCCAACCCATTCTATACCTTTTCATAAACTCTAATCCTTGTCCTTATTCTCTTACATCAATCGTTTACCTTTCATTCCTGAATTATCTTTTATTTTGTTTTCTTTTTCACCCATACTGTGCCATACGCTCCTCTAGTTTTGACATCTCTAAAGAGTGTGACATTCTTACAGTTCTATGGTCAAGACCTGTTATAGAATTAAGCGACGATCGTCCAGGATATCCAATATAATTTAAAAGATTTCATTTTAGTTAAAAAATATCTATTGCATTTCGTTCTTTCATAGTACGTTGGACACTCTTTCAACTATGCCGCTTTTGTTTTACGGAAAATGTATTTTGTACATAAGCTCTATACCATACTCCCAGAGGCATCTCCCTGAAACTCTCGCCCCTGAATTCCATTCGAATCTGTCAAAATGATTGTAGGTGTTTCTCCACTCGTCCTCTATAATTTCAAGTACAAGCATCGGCAACTGGTAGCTGATCTTTTATCTTTTATTGCGCCTCAACCACAAGTATCTAGAGTATACGTCAATTGTAAAAAGCTATATATGAAAACCTTCAATTTAAGAGCTGTATTTAATCATTTCCTATAAATCTAACTGCCATATGCCAATATCGAGCTTGCGGGAGATTTATGGTTTTCCGTGTAGGAATTTTTTTTTCTTACAGGTTTATGTAGATAAATGCCTCTCACTTCACCCTCCAAATATGCTTTTAACTCTTTTTCTCAATATTAGGATACCTTAAAGCAACCTATTTGAAACCGCCCAAAACATATTTGGCTCCCTCAGGTTGAAGTAATGTCTATCAACTACCTCCTTTGCCTCCATGTTGCTACTGACCACACTGTGTAAGCGTTAATACCTCATATATATACTAATATATATATTTATTCACAAAAATGTGATATTAGTTCCAAGGGAAAAAGAAAGAGAAAAAATACTTTTAAAATAACATTTATTTATACACAAAACCATTACAACAAAAATATACTGATGGTAATACATAATTACGATTTAATCCAAATATGCCTGCCTACTATAAGGTGTTTTTCTTAGTCGGCCTCTGGTAACACGATTAAAATTTATCTGAAGCGTAAAGATATTGCCTGATGGGACATTGAATCAGGTCCTTGGGTGTAATGGGCGGGGATTATTATCCAAGTCTGCTAATTCGGCTGTTGTATGGAGAATTAAACTTCTGGCGAAAAATATGAATAGGATCTGAACAGTTTCTTGTATTTTGATATCATTTCCATCCTTTTTAAACAGGGCCTTTCTTACCAGATTACGTGCAAGAGATCAGCTATCAAATCCACAATATTTGATCCATTTAACTATTTCATCATCATTTACGATCTCCCACTGTTTCATCCAAAGTTAATTGTGTCTTTAAACATATTAGTATAAAGCACTTCTCTGATTTACGCACTCTACTTAGGCTTAAGCTCTCCTCTAGGGATATTTTTAAGAATTTATCTTCATTTTTCACCCTTCAAGTTCTACTTTTCATTACGGCATCACTCATCCTCAACGACTCCAATCGTTGCGTCAGGTATGATACACGCGGATACGATCAGGGACGGACCTGCTCAGTGTTTATAGGTGCAAGGTGCTTAAAGAATCTATCAATTTTTGTAATGGCGCTCCACTTAAACTTAAGTGATGGCCGCTTTCTCATGAGAGAAATGTAATGTTCTGAATGTTAACGGCTATCCTGTTACACTTCCTTCGTCATATGTGGCTTATCTGAATCAACTTTATGGATCGAGTATGATTAGCACCCTAGGCGCAGGACCTTATGTGGCGCCTCCGTACGAGGCTAAGCTCGGGAAACAGATTATTACTCTTGTGTCGGTTCAACAATCCTATATTCGGCTAAGGATGCTTCTGGTAGGCATGTGGGTCGGCAACCACGTTGTTGCATGCTGCCTGATGTGAAAGAGTTTGTAATGTCAATGCATTGGCTGTCCGATCCTCGAATATCTTGCAACGTTGTATGATCCCCCATAGCTGAGCGCTTGTGAATGAGATATAACATTGGCAAACTGCGATTATGGAGTTCTGCATCTGCGTCAGTGACTGTTACGCACATACAGCATGCGCCAACTATTCATCGGAGTTGAGCGAGTGCAACCATGACATCTGAGGAAACTGAATTCTCGTACAAGATTGGGCATATTGGTCCTGTTACACTGCACATTATATACTTACACCTCGGATATTTCTCATATCCTTCATTAATAATGGAAGTAACCGCAAATCCTTCTTCATTAATGGAATAAACCAACCCCCACTAGTGTATCAGGGAGCTTATATACGGAGCAAAAGAGTAATGTGCAGGAATATCCTCCTCCCTCTGGGTCGATAACTTCTTTTACTATCTTTTTTCAAAATTCTCGTTAATGTTAGAGGCTAGACGAGTTTTTAATACTGTTTCTATAGCGAACGTAGCTTTCACCTTCTGAGGTTCTGTTTAAAGGAACAATTTCCTTTTAATCAAGATTTAAACAGACTTCCACGCATAACACACACTGGCTGAATTTCTCATCCCTCACTAATTAGTTTACGTTTTTCAGCGTATGCGCTTTCAACTCTTGGCTTAACAATCTTCTTTCTATAAGCAGCGTAAATCACTTTGGCAAACACCTAGACCAGACTCTCTCACATATCACTTCAGGTATCGCCTATGATATAAGTTTCCTTATTCTCGATCCAGCGACACTCACCACAACAGAGCTACCAGCACACACTAGACTACCTAACAGCCACAGCAGATAGCTCTACGTATGATACGGTTGCGTACATAAATCCGGCAGCCTACAGATCCACTTAACCGACACTCATGTGCGCGTCGTTTTCTAGGGGTTGGATAAGTTTCACACATTTCCTACCACAATCTAGACCCCACTCACTGAGCGGGACTCGAACGTAACCCTCCAAAACAACCTCCTTTCTTAGCCTTATACTCTTTAAGAACTCTTATCCTTTGAAGCAAGCGATAAACATACTCTTGAGAGAACGTTGCCACAATTACATTAACGCGACCTTCTGACTCATCTTGTGTCTCTTCTATCCTGTCACAAACAAACTCAAAGCTAAATACTGTGTGTTTAAAGAAAACCACTTGCCACATTATGCTATATTGCTTTGTCATCGCAAAAATATGTACTTGCGTTATGAGAAAACACAGAAACTCGCTGCAGTTTATCTTAGTATGTGTGTGAGAAGGTTAAACTGGTGTGAACGTTCTGCTCATCTTTCCCAAATCTCCAATTTAGTGCCTCATCTAAATCAATCTAAATTACATAACCTCTTTGTGCTTTCCTACTTGCTCGAAACACTATTAATTGCACTCCAGCGACTAATATCGTCATTATGCCTTCATGAAATTGAATTCAATCTTTATATTCTTTAAATTTTTTTCCTGGTAAACATTATAACACCATATTATTTTACAGGGGTTGCTTCCAAAAACTCCATTTCCTTGAAAATATTTAATAATTAGAAAGGTATTTACCACAACCTGTTGTTCCAGGCTACAAGACATGTAGCCGGACTTCGGAACGTAAATTTCTCCACATCCATACCTGTCAAGTAGATAATGAATAATGAGTTTAATTAAAGTTGTAAATCAGTAAAATATATGTTTTTAATAAAATTCGTAGCAATTTTTATTAAAATAAAATGTTTATATACCAGAAACCACTCTGGTTTTTTATTCTTACATTACAACATAAAAATAAAAAGTATTAAAACAAAAATTAAAATAGAAATAATAAAAAAGTAATAAAACAAAAATATAAAAGAAGAAAACATAATGTTAATAAATATATGAGTTAAAAGCAGTAAAGCATAGAGTTAAAGCATTAAAGCATATGAGTTTAAAGCAGTAAAGCAGTGAGTAAAGCAGTAAAGCAGTAAAACAAAAAGCATACTAATCCCTAGGGGTTAGGTAGCACCTCTTATGGTTTTACTGCTTTACTGCTTAAGGTCATGTATTTAATGTATGTGAGTTAAAGCATTAAAGCAGGAAAGTTAACAGCAGTAAATCAGAAAGTTAAAGCAGTAAAGCAGAAAGTTAAAGCAGTAAAGCAGAAGTTAAAGCAGTTAAAACATGAGTTTAAAGCAGTTAAAGCAGAAAGTAAAGCAGTAAGAGCAGGTAAAAACAAAAGGTCATACTTAAATCCCCTAGCGTGTTAGGTAATAACACCTCTATTGTTTTACTGCTTACTGCTTTAAGTAATGTAAAGTATATGTTTTTAATAAAATTCTTAAAACAACTGTAGTAAAAATGAATGACTTATAGTATGTATATTGAAAATAAATTCTTGAATAGTTTACATTGATAACATATTTTCGTTCACGCGGGAATTTTGCGTCTGCGACGCACGCGGCGGCGGTTTACGCTGAAAATATTGCGCCTGCGGGCGCGCGCGGCGGTTACGCGGTAATTTGCCGCCCTGCAGGGCGCACGCGCGAGGGTTTCGCGGAGGGGCTGACCTGCGGAGGCGGACTCGGAAACGTTTGCGATCCACTGTCTCAACTGTGTAACTCTTTAAATATTTATATTCTGTCATGCTATAAGTGTTATAAAAAACTAACTCATAAAGTAGGAAGCATTCTAGCAGCTTGTAATTATACACCATTCGAATCACTCATACCTTATTACCTTAGCGCGTTAGACACCCATATTTAGGGGCATTCGGGGGCTCAGGGGAGGCATAGAAAAAGGCTTGAAAAAGATGTTCACTCAGTTTATGAGAATTCACACACTATGTGGCACTCACTGGGCACTATGTGGCACTCACTTGGCACTCCATTGTGCCACTCAC
>JABUQX010014925.1:17500-60778 GCA_015478945.1 Trachelipus rathkii
CCTAGTCCTGCATAATTCATATACTCCAGCGTCAAATTATTCACCATAACACCTCATTCAAACTCTCGCTTGCAGCTTCATAATCGCTACTATGACTCAAATAATTTGATAATAGCAGTAATCAATAAAGTTATGAGGATAAAAAACTAGTTATCATTCTGATACTGATTGTACCCACATAAGTGAGATAATCCACTTTGACTCTTCAGGCCACTGATTACATCTGAGAAAACCGTTACGTCGTATCAGGCGTCGTTGCTATATGTCGATAAAACAAAGGAGATCTGATGTACTAAGATAGCTTAGTGTCGTATTGTGAGAGTAAGCAGATTTGATGCTCTATCAAATATCAAGAGTTCTTGTCACGACAAAAATTGTTGGATCAGTAAGGCGATAATTAACGTCCTAGACTTCTTGATGCTAATGAAAGTATCATTAGTGTGCAGACTATTTTCTGCACGACTTCTGTGAGATTCATGTTGTGGTGTTGTTTCTTCCCAACTGTAGCACAGCCATAAACAAGATATGTGGAGTGGCATGTGAATTACTAATATAGTGGTAGTGCCGATATTAAAATTGTGTTTTTTAAACTTACGAATAGAAATAAATTAGAGCATAGTAGTAAACAGCTTGTATATATTAGTGATCTCTAGATGATAGAAACTTATTCCATTGTTCAGTATTTAGTCGTGTGGACAGTATGTATTTTTTTGCGGCTTTTGACAGTTTAGTAGTGTATAAGAAGCTAGGCATCAATATGACAGAGTGTCGACTATCTCTTCAGTATGGAGGTGTTTCAAGTGGTATATATGAACTCTACTAGTCTATATACAAAGATTTTCACGCAACATTGCGAGCTAACACCATGATCAGACTTGTTGTCACTTTACAGATATAATATCTTTACTAGTCAGTGAGATTTAATGGCTCATTAAAAATATGATCAATCAATATATAATATTCTAACCTAACTTTCATGTTTAGACTATCCCAACTTGAATATATTATTGCTATAAAGATTTTTGCACAGACACCAAGAAAGTACTTTAAAATGACTCACCTCTACTTGTATGTAACATTTCAACATAACTTCATTTATAATTATATAGGAGTACATCACATGAAGTGTATATTCATAACTGTGACATATAGGATATATAAACTCACAGTGAATAATAGTATAAGTGCTCACTAAGAAGTATATTTTTGTATGAGCAAGATAAGTGTTTGCAACACTCCTTGTAGGATATATTGATTATAGTCACGTATTGAAAACTACTGATTGGCTCATTCGTCATCAATACTTTGACCCTGGTGTAACTGAGTACTATTGCAATATGAAATCAAGCTTATACCTCACAAAAGTATCGAAGATAAGTAACATTGTGATTGACACTATACATACTACGCGTCTTTGTAGTTGCAATCAGATAATGACAGGTATATATTATTTCTTTTACAGACAATCATATTTCTCGGTCTATGAGTGGTAGCAGGCACGATACTTGATTATAAACACCTTCTCTCAACTCAGCCATACCTAATATCGTGCAGAGTCTGGTTGTTGGACGATACGGAAACATATTGAGACGATAATATAATACTGTATATGCTTGAGCCATAGGATTTCTCTAATAACTTGCGGCATGTAAATATCTTTATATTTAAGCTACAACGCTGAATAATTCATTTATTGATGTCAGCTAGAGAGAATATAATGAGACTATTCTAAGTACTTAACTCTCTGTAGCGAGCTTATAGCTTTATTTTTTGTACTTATAGGTGGTGTCATGATAAAGAAGTAGGGTACTATAATGCTACTTTTATCTAACTATTCAAGGCAAATTTATACTTCACGTTATCAAATGTTGACCATTGTTGAGTCATACTCTACAATCTGGTGAGATTATGCAAGCCTCTTTATCATATACTTACAGAAATAAATGTCACAATCTATAATTATATATCTATCAAGAAATCATTCTTCCCAATAGTACCAAATCTATATATAAAATACTTGAAAAAAAAATAAAAAAATATAAAAATAATTTTCACCATTAACTGAGATAGATATCAGAAGGATCTACCAAGTAAGTTAGTTTCATTATATTTGGTACCATCTAGAGTGAGTAATAGTTACGTACAACACTTGATGAACTTGATACTTATGAAACCTCATCCTATAGGGTGTGTCAAACACTGAATTTCTCATAAATATGAAGTACTTCCAACTATCTATCTGTTGCAACTCGAGCACAGCAACCTTTTTGAGTGGAGAACTAGACAACGTTTGAGAAGAAGATATGTCTTCTTAGACTCGACTCGCATACAAAAAGTATACAACACATCTCTTAAACTAAATCACAGATAATATCATCTTATAATATCTCAGAGTGTATCACACTGGACACGCAGCTTGTTTATAGAGCATTAACCTACCGCTTCTTTACTTATAGGACGATGGAATACTAATGCTAAAATACTTCAATACATCGTATAAACCACCTCACTCTTTACTTCATTATTCTTTCATCACTCTCAATCAATATCAGGGATGACAGAATCTCTTAACTACTGCCGTTCATCTGAACAAGATTTGACATCACATATTTTTAATCATTATATATAGCTAACAAACAGCTTCACTAACTATCGAATTACCCCTATGTACTATTCGTCACACTTAAAACTATGATCACTCTTTCGTGTACTCTTCTTGATAGATCTTAAAATATCATAGTATCTTATTCACGCAGATGCAAAGCATATATATTAGTATTTTAACAGACAGATTAGCATTATAATCGAGGTATAATACATAATTCATTAAAGTACCGTATATGCTATGATATGATATAAGGATACTACTTAAAGCGAGCACTCTAAGACTAGTCAATTTTAACTCAACCAATGATGTTAGCATGTATAGCTATAAGTATAAATAATGTTATATGCTGCACTCACCTTTACCCTAAGTCATGGTCACACTAACTCATTACTCATACTAGTAATATATAACATACATCGTTATCATAACATAGGCTAATTCTGCATATGTCAATTATCGTTATTTACCTTTGCATCGCTCTAAACTAATATTCTACTAAAATATATAAAAGCTCAGCATTGCTTAGACAAACATATTAGCATAGACACTAAATTACGTATCATATAATATAATATTATACCAACATATTAATCATTCATGGCTACCGAAAATTCTATGTCCTCTACTATATCTCACACATAACCATATGAAGGACTTATATAGACTATTTATCTTATGGTTATATATCTATTCTAACTACCCCCTCATTAATTTTACAACACCGCTAAATCCTTTATTATATACTTTAAGCCTATAAAATTAGTAGATTTAGTATCATATTCATAGTACTTAGTTCTTCAGATGATCATAATCTAAAATAATACAAATCTATTCACAATATTAATAGTAGGTATACGCATTACCTATCATCACTTCATCATTCCATTCTCTATACATTCATATCTAACATCATTCCTGTAACGTCACTATACGGATTAGAGTGTCGCAACCTCTAATTTAAGTGTATTTTAATACACTACTCAATTCACATATGACCATAATTAGAATTTAACAAGTGAAGAACATAGAATATTACATAAACCTTTAGCCTATCAATCATTCACCGTGACTATTAAAATAATCTAAATAACATAATAAAGCGCAAAACTTTATACCATTAATTAATATTCTTATCAGCTACCGACTTGTCACTCTAAATACGACATAACGAGTGTCTAGATACTTTTCTAGAGTTCCTAATTCATGAGAAAGTAATAGTATTGATTCCGGATACCTACTTTATATTCAAACTAGAACCATAAATATTATAATATTCACTTAACAACTATAGTATATGATAGCATATAAGCTTATCCTAGTTATACTCTAGAGTTCTGTCAGTTAAACTAGCCTAGTTTATGCTATAAACTATAAAATCTATTAAATATACATAATTGATTAATTTCATCTGTCTCTCATTTGTTTCTCAATCATTAGTATGTATAAATTATTTAGCTATAAGTAAGGTTATGCTTACCTACACATTACGAATATAGATATATACGTATTAATGAGATTAACTTAATTATATAGGTTTCACTTGTATCAGTATAGTTATATTCACAATATATAACGCTCATACTATTCATTATCTCTTACAAACATATATAGATATTTATTATCCGCTTCACTCTAGATTTATTCTCAGCTCGAACGTACTATTGTAAGTGCTATAATAAAATAGTAATCATCGACGAACATTTAATCTTAGTTTACTACAAACACTCAATAACTCAAATCTCTATCCTATTACTATACATTCTCACTTATATACAGTTATGATCTGTTAATATCCTATCACTTATATCTCTCACATTACTATCTTTATACCATATCGTGGTAATCATCAAATACTATTTCTTCTGTTGTGAACACATCTCCAACATACACTTCACGCACGTCGCTGAGTAGAGGAATGGATCTGACAGATCAGATCATCGACATAAGTGATAACGACACAATAAATGCTGGTTAGTTTAGAGTTTCTTTAACGATAGCCGAAAGAAGAAATCACTAACTTACCTAACTTGACTATAAACGCTAACTTAACATACACGCGTAAACCTAATCCTAACCAGAACGCTATCCTAACCTAAAGCTTTAACCTAGTACGCTACACGTAGACTAACTTAGACCTAACCTCAGACTACACACTCAACCACAACCCTAACCTAACCTAACTGAAACCTAACTAACCCTAAACCTACCCTCAACCTTAACTATACCCTACCTAACTTAACTAGTAACCTAAGCTAAGTATCTTAAACCCTTTGGCTGGCTTGTAGCGGCAAATTTTTTTGTTCGTGGACGTGTAGCTGGTCGAACAATCTTTTCCCTGTCGTGTACCAAGTTTGGCTCAGTGGACCTCTCAGTCATTTATAATCTCATTAACAAAAAAAAGAGCTTTTTGACATGATCTTCGATTCCATCAGATCTTTTTTGTATACAACCACATGAGATTTGATTTATTATATAACTTATTCTGCAACTCTCAATAGATTCACCACCTGTTTCAGTGACATAAAGCTAAATTATTTAAATTCAACTTATTAACAACTCTCACAACCTAATACAAGTGAGCAACTCTTGCGACAGCAATTTAACATTAGTGAAAATTTAACAATTCTCTCTCAATAACAATTCAGGGCGAGTTTATGAATAAAAACTGTAGAGTGATGCTTCTCTGGGATAAATCATCGCGAACGTCACGTAGGTCTATAATAGCTATTAATTTTAAACAGCCTATTTTCAATGACCGCATTTCGTTGTCCATTTGTTGAATGGACAGGTTTAACTCCACACAAAAGCATGTCTCCATTGTGAAGAGTGCGCTTTAAATATGCGACTCGCCGACACGGAGCGAGGGATACGCTATCTTGCCGAGATAGCACGCCAAAAGTAGCATGCATTCTCATTCTAAAGCTACCCTCAGTGAGATTCCACTCGACATCTGGCTCATCACGGGTGACACAATGCCATTTGCCTCATACTTTTGCGTCGCGAACATGGCAGTAACTGCTCCACGTACAGATGACCCCCATTCGCCAATTGGTCAAATGCCTATAGCGTACTCATGCTATTAAGCATAATGCAAGGGCATGAATCCATTCAGGATCAATCGATAGGCGTGCATATCGCGATTGTCAAACTCAAATAACGCACTATAAAATACTGAGACTCAAATCTTCGCTCTTCATGTGACGTTTGGAAGCAACGAGGTGTTCAGTTATTTAAAATCAGCGCTCTTCAAAAATATGAGCATTCAGTGTAAGCAGATCCCTTGTGCGTGTACATCGACATTCTCTTGATCGAATGCCTCCTCTGCTATGCCTTCTGTTCCATTACAACCAAGATATTTCACACAAAAAATAAAAAAAAAAAAAGAACATTATGTCATATGAACTGTCTTTATACGAGGGTTTCAATCTTGACACAGCCATATAGTGAACATTTGTGGGTTCCACATCATAGGTTTATGAACATCTCGCAATAATTTTGTGCGCACAAACATATTTCGCTATTCAACCACTTCTTCATTTACGCAATGTTTTTGGACGATTTTCTAAATCGTTCCTTTCGACACTCTTCTCGACATTCCATTCATCGTTCAATGAAGCAACCATCCTATTTTTTCATTATTTCACTAAACAGATTCCCTCTACTATCTCATTCTTCAACCTTTGCCGCGTCTTCCTTGCAGACGAGACTTCCTATTCCTACCTTCCAAACTGTTCACTCTCTGTCATTCTTTTTTAAATCGTACTACAATTATGTCACTTTAGTATTATCTTCCTTTTTCTAATTATTAATCCGATAACTCTTTTCTTTCTCTATAGAAACCCTTATCATTGCTTTTAGTGAACATTCAACCTTCAACGGCTTCTTTTTTTACTTTAATCGCTTGCTCACCTCTTCATTCCACCACTTCACTGTTGAGACATCTACTCCTACAAGAATTTTTGAAGAAATAGCTTTATTAGTATCTACGATAGTATATAGTATATAGTATATTATATATATATAATTAATATATATATATATATTATATATACTATATATATATTTATATATAATATCATATATATATATATATACGTGAAGTCTCTATGGCAGTGTTAGTGATATATTGGTGTCTCGTGTAGGCTCTGAATGGAATAATAAGTTGTTATGAACGAATATGTGAATAGTGTGTAGCGAATAAATTGTGTCGAATATGTTAAGTGATTGTTAGATATTTAATCCAGCGGAGGTGGAGCAGGAGTGTTATATACCATGGTTTATCTGCGATCTGGTATGAAATGGATTGGGGTAGAAGAATTAGGAGGGTGTTGGTGACAGGAGCTGCGTATATAGAATGAGGAAGAATGGAGGTGATGGAGGGTGGCCCTACCTATTATATGCAGATGATTTGGTTTGTGTGGAATCTGAAGAGGTTTGAGAGGATATGGTAGAGAGATTTGGCATGGTTGTAACAGAGGAGGGGTTTGAAAGTAAAACGGTCAGATTAAGAGGTAAGTTACTGGTTGTGTAATGAGGTCAGTCTCTCGGTTGAGTTATGTTTAGATGGTGACAGCTAGACCAACAGTGTTCTGAGTTAAAATATTTAGGATATATGTGTCTGTCTGAGTGAAAAGGGAACGGATGATCGTGGAGGATGAGTGGTAAGTAGGAAAGAGTTGGATTGGAAGTGGCAGGAAGGTGGTGCTGGTGCAAGCATTATCAGTTGGTGGATGTAAAGGGGACTAAGTCTTGAGTGCGGAAGGGTCTTACAGAAGGTATTTGTTACCTGCGTTAATGTATTAGGCTAAGTAAGACTTGGTTGTGGATAAGAGTATATGGATCTATATAGTTCAATTGTGTTCAGTATGGACAATCTTAGGTGGTCTTTGATATTAGTATGAGAAGAATTGATAAAGTAGGAATAAACGATATTTACACCTTTGGTGGTGTGAAGAAAGGGTAAAATGAGAGAATAAATGAAAGTACGTTGAGATAGTTTGGTCATGTGAAAGGATGATGATAGTCGGTCTGGTTAAGCGCATGTATACATGTGGTGAGTGTGGTGTGAGAATCGACCTGCGTGAGACCCGAAGAAAAAGTGGAATTGAGTTCAGTAAAGGAAATGTCTGCGAGAGAGAATTGACGTGTGGTCTAGAGGCAGAGAAGAAAAGGTGCATAATAGGAGTGAATGACGGGGTTCTGTGAGGGGGTATGGTTGTGGTTGTGGGCCTGGTCTAGGGGATAAAACCTACATTGACGATTATGTTGAGTGTCGGTCGTGGTCCGTGAAATTCTGTAGGTAATTTTTCTGACTGCTGACGACTTTTTGCACTAAATTAGGTGATATTAGGGGCGTAAGGCTGGCTTTACTTTCCTGAACTTGTGTCATTAATTCTGCTACTTACTTGTTCCGGTTTCGGTGCATGTCACGCCAACTTATCCCCAGTCTTGGGGAATATATATATATATATTATATAGGCATATATAATATATATATATACTTACTTATATATATAGTATATATATATATTATAGTATATACTTAATATATATAGATATATAAGAAATAATAATAAATTATATATATAATAAATACTAAATAGTTTAGTTATATATATATAGACCTTAAGTAAACCATGCTCCTCAAAATAATTTAGATATGACCAAAAATGTAATAAATTTTGATATAAACAATAATTAGATAATTAAAATTCGATTTGCTATAAAACGAACTTACTTTTTTTAATTTTTTGGGCTTCAAATTGATTTATTTTCAATTCATTTATTTAATTTTTTGTTTATATATACTAATATAATATATATAATATTATTATATATATATAATATATATATATATATATATAATATATATATATAATGTATATATATATATAGTTATATATAAAAACAATAAATATAAATTATAATATTAATATACTATAGAATAGATTATCAGATTTTTTTTTTTTTTTTTCTTTTTTTAAAGTAATTTTTTTTTTATTTAATAGAAAAATTACCCAAGGGTAAACGCAAAGATGGCAAGTGAGTCGGGGTCTCTCTCGGCCTCCCGGTGGAGGACGGGGGGGACTAATGCCCCCCCATTCGACGGGGATTTTTTTTTGTCTCTCGGAACCCCGCCGTTTTGGTCTTTGCGGTTCTCGGGGGTTATCTCCGACCAATCCCCTCCGGGTATGAAACATCCCCCCCTTCACCTCTGTCCCCCGCCGTCGGCTCGAGCCCTAAAAAATAAAAAACAAAATTTTCCAAAAAAAAAAAATTATTTCAAAACAAAGTCAATGGGTACTAAGAGACGACGGGGACTGTGAGCGGGACGTTTCATACCCCGATAGGGGTATGGCGGCAGGACCTCCGGAACAACCCAAAGACAAGAGAAGCCGGGGTTCCGGAGACCATCCCCGTAGGGGGGGACGAAGTCCCCCCTCGTCCACCGGGAGGCGATGAGACCCGACTCCTGCCTATACTTTGCGGTTTAACCTATGGTATTCCTTTTAGTTTAACAAATGAAACAATAGGTTTCAAAAATAGGTAAGACATAAAAAAAAAAAAGTTAATATAAATGCTAACCTAGGATATTCGCTAGATTTCCAAATATATAGTATTTTGTTTTACTACAGTAAGGAATGCCGTTCATCCCACTATCCTAGCTACAATACTTGATGAGCAATATAATTAAAAAATCTGACAATATATATTATATATATATTATATAAATATATAATATATTATATATTATATTATTAATTATATAATAATATATATATATGTATATTATATTATATAATATATTATACATAATATATATATTATAAATAGAATATATTAGATTGGTGAAGCTCTAAAATAAAGAAAATATTTATTTTGTTATTTTATTTTTTTTTTTTAAAAAAGGTTTTTATTTTAAGTGTGTATTATTGACCATTAAAATAATTTTCCACTTTTTTGACGATTAATTCTTATCTGAACGTGCTCTAATATTGCTAAGCTTTCTCTATTTTACAAAGCCTATTGGTGGACACAAAAAAAAAAAAACATTGTCTTTTTAGATTTTGTTAATATATTTAGTATTATTATGATTGAAATTAAAATAAAGTTTCTCTTTTTTAGGTTTCATAAATACAGAATGTTAAATATCCAATTCACAGTTTTCCAAACTTTAAATACAAATACATTTGTTTGAGGAGCAACAAGTGTTCGTTCTTCGTTGCATATATCATAAAATATATATATAATGTATAATATATATATAGATATAATAATATGATATAATATATATATATAATATAAAATATGTTATATAAGTATATATATATTTTATAGTATATATATATATAATATTAATTAATAATATAATATATATAATATAGCTAATATGGATTCAGAAAGGTCATTCGAGTAAAGGACGTCGTAAAACCAGAGGGTAAGCGAAAAAAGGAACATCAGAAGGAAAGATGGAGAGAATATAGTGTTTTTATGGAAAGGTAGGATAAACATTCTAAGAAGCAACAACTCATTGCCTTTTGAAATTCTGTTTTCAAGAAAGAGAAGTTAAGGTTTGAAGTGTTAAGTTGAAGATTTAATAACTAGTAAAAAAATATTGATTGAAATTTCAAATTTTAAAATTTAATTAATATTTAAAAATAAATATCGTTTAAATATTAGCCTTTTACGTTTTCATTACTTATGATTGTTTTGAAATTTTCTTTACATTATTATTTTTTTTGCGGGACATTAAAAAAATTTTAAAATCCTTTTGAAACTTTAACATAATAAAATTTTTGTGTGAAGCTGCCAATTCTCGAAGTCGTCGCTCGAGTCATATGAAATTCTCCTCGTCTGATAGCAAGGGGCTGAAAACCTCTTCTATTCATAATTGTTATGTTCATTTGTAGGATGTGAATTTGGTTAACGCTTATCGATCAGAACATACCCTGCACCTGTAGCGGGAATATCAGGACTGGATTGCAAAAAGATAAGTCAATCAGATGGGATGTTATCTAATATATATATAATAATATATATATAATATAATATATATATATATTATATATATATACTATATATATATAATCATATATATATATAAATATATATTATAACTATATAATAATATAATATAAAGTGATGGCTAAATAAAATTTTTATGCAGATGCCGGATGGTTGATTTTAATATCTGCGGATGCGGATGACTTGATATATAGATATATATATATAATATATATATTATAAGTATAATAAAATTATTTCTATATATATATATATGATATATATAATATAGATTATAAAATTATATGTACACCTGACTCACTTAGATTAGGTTTAGGCTCTGAAGCTTTTATTTCATTGTAAAAATAATAATAGTATATTAATCATATATATATAAATATATACATATAATAATTATATATCATATATATATATATATTATATATATATATATATATATATATATATAATATAATATATATATTATATTATAATAATAATAAATTATATTATATATATATTATAAATATTAAATATATATATATATACTATATATAATATATATATATATAATATTATATAAAATATAATATAATAATAATATATTATATATACGGTATATATATATACCTATACATATATAATTATATATATATACATATATATATATATATATATATATATAGAATACTAATAACTTTATATATATATATATATAATATATATTATATATATTTATATAGTAATGTTGATATTAGTATAATATTAATAGATATGTGCTTGAGAAACGATCAATTTTTTCTGCTTTTTTCTGCGATAGTAGTGCCTGTTTCTCTTTCATCATATATTAGCACAGCATTGCTAAATACTCTCTTCCTTGGAACACTAGTTGGAGGGACAGGCCAAAGTATTTCCTTTGCAAGTTTACTCAGCGTGGGTAATACATTTTGTTTAACTTTCCACCAACTGATAGGATGTATCATCTTCGTATCTAGTCGTTTTTATCTTTGTGTAGTTTTCTCAATCATTGCAATCTACATCTTTTGTAATGCGTGTGTTTCTTCATTATTACTGGACGGTAGAAATTCTTCCATTGAATCTGTTATTGATTACTTGTAGAGAGGTGTTTGGTAATCTGTAAGATTTCGTTTCAATCCTTAAAAGGGATGGCAAATGTAATAGACTGTTCCGGATTTGAGCAAGTTTCAAACGCAACAAAAGTGAGCGATATAAACTTGTTACTTAATTGTGTTCAAAAAAACTTGCCTTTCTAAGGGATCAAGTAAGTTGAATATGATGAAGGTCGTTAATTTCCAGAACAAGCAGTTTTTCTAGCTTTGATTTTTTAACATGCTTTCATTTAAAATCGTTTTTTGTTCATTGAAGTTGTTAAAAACTAGTTCTTAAGCGTTGAGATTAATTGGTATTACATCGGAGACAGTAATAAGATTTTTGGTAATCTTTCAATTGTAACAATGAAATGTAGGGCGAATTGATTTCCTTTCTCAGATTTAGGATAGGATCGTTAACCTTGGATAGACTGACGTACAAAGCAGGGGTTCCTTTGGGCATACATTCTTTCATCATAGAAGTGTACTACTATTCAGCGAGTTGGAACGTCTTGATAATCAGCAAGATATGTAAAATCAAGCGTTTACAAATGCTCAAATGTTTCTCAGTTTTGGATGACAAATGATTCGTTCTAATATATCATATAATTTATTTTTTATCCACATGGACAAATGCATGGTGGTTCATTACAGCAACGTGGAAAGCAAGAGAAAAAGATACAACGTAGTGATATTGATCCTCGAAGCGTATGTGAGTTACTGCATACTATAGCATATATATATATAATATATATATAAATATAATTATATAATTAATATAGTTTTTCATATTATCTATTATATATCTTTATTAGTAACATTATATATATATTATCTTGTTAATAATATCAGTAATTCAATTAATTGCAACAATATATATAATAATAATTACGACATAAAATTTATGTAAAATTAGAATTTGAAAGATCTTCTTAACAAAAATTTAAAATGTAGTACATTAGATTTAATGAGATTCGGGTGTGGAGGGAGACTAGAATAAATTTCATCCATTTTAACCCCCAATGAAACGTTAAAAGGGGTGAACCTAGAAAACGTAGTATTTAAGCTACGTAAAAAATAAAATAAAAAGAACTATTTCTAAAAAAGTCTTGAATAATGACTTAAAAACTAAATTTAATGACCTTAATTAATTAAATTATTACACACACACACACTCCGCACACACAAATATTCACACCAACACACACACACACACAACACACACACACTACCACACAACACATATAATAAATAATATATATATATATAATAAAATTTATACTGTCTACTATAATCCATTTATATATATATTTATATATAGAATATGTGTATAATATCTGTATATATAAAAATATATATATAAATATATATATAATATATATAAGGGAAGTATATGGTTGGAAGAAAAATGAGCAAAGATAAGGAAAATGAAAAAAATATTTTAAAGAAAATGTAGAGTACTTGTGGTAGGGAAATTAAAGAATACATGAATTATGGAAATATAATTGATTCAAGTTGAGGAATTGAATAAATTAAATTATATCGTTTATCTTAGTTTGGCAGCGCTACTGACTTAAAATCGCAGGAATTCCATGGGTAAATTTGAAGTTAAGTAGTGAGTTTTGACCGTAAAGGGAGGGTGTGTTTTATTTCTTTAAAATAAAATGACTGCTATCTACTATGTTAATAATATGTATTACTTTTAGTATACAATATAGTTTAGATATTATTTTATTCTTTTTACAGATTTGGTATAATTTTGTAGAATAACATTTGGTGTGATAGAATATATAAAATTTCGAAAAAAAATGTACATGTCACTTACGTACCTAACCTAACCTAACCTAACTTATAACTACCTGAGCTAGATTTAACCTAACTTAACCCTAAAAGTGGTTTACCAAAAAAAAACAGTCATATTGAGGTTATCTTTAATATATATATAATTATATATAGTATATAAGTATATATTAATATATATATTATATATGGTAAGAATAATATATATATATATAATATATATAATATTATACTATATAATATTATCTATATATATATATTATATATATATATATAAATTATATAAATATATCTATTAATATATTAGAATATAGATTATTTATATTATAAATATATTATATAATATAATATATAATAATAGTAATATAGTAGAATATAAAAATATGTATATAGTATATACTACGCAGCGAGGGGTAGGTGAGATATTTTTTAAGACAGTAATATATAAAGATAGTAATGGTGAGAATTGGTTGCCATATTTTCAGTAAACAAACTTGGTCGTACAAATGTCGGTCTCTGCGGAGGATTTTGTCGTTTAATTCATACTTCACCTATATATATATATATTATATTATTTATATATTTATATATATTTTATAATTATATATATATTTATTTATATACCTATAATATAATATACATTTAATTTAAAAAATATAATAGTAATGTATATATTATATATATAGTTATTAGTAAATATTATTATGTAAATTAATTAATTTGTGAAATAAGGGAGCATCAAGCTTAATTAGGGAGTAAGTGAGGTGGTTGTATCCATTTAGTCCTTTATTAGTATAATAACTTAGAACCTATTGACGCGTCTCAATGATAGCTATTATTACTATATTAATGAATTTGCTTGATTTATTTATTATTCTATATCTTTCTGATAATTCTTCGACACTCATGATACGTCGAGTGCGTATGCTCATTAGATAAGGTAAAATACCCAAAAGATTCCCTTGGAGTTATTAACATACGATGTTGTTTTATCTGTTCTAAAGTATAATTTGAAAATTTTGAGTAAAAATTTTTGTTAAAGAATTTTTTGTTTCAATAAATTTCGTATATTAAGATAAGAAAATGTGCTTTTGGAATAAGAAGAAGTTTTTAATGATTTATTGTTAAATAAAAAGAAAAGTAACTCAGGGAGAAAATGCTGATTTTTTAGAATCTTGTCATATACTTATGAATGATCAGATTACATTGCTCCTCTCTCTCTTCTCGTCATCATCTCCTCTCGATCTCTCTCTCTCTCGTCTCGATATCGTCTGTCTCTCTCTCTCAGAATGTCTCTCTCTCTCTCCTTTCTCCTCTCTCCTCTTCTCTCTTCTCTCTCTCTTCTCTTCTCTCCTTTCCTCAGACCAAACTCGCACTGACCAAGAAAGTAAACTAAACGTCATAATTCAATTACTATTACTATTTGATTAAGAATTCATATAAAATTTGATAAAAATGAAGATAGATTAATTATCATTAAGTGTCATATGCTAAGGCATTTCAGATTGCGGAAACCCATCACTTTGTGGCGAGGATTATTTTGAGAAATTTCGGTAACGCGCGCAAAATCAGTCGCTCCAGCAATATGCAACATTTGACTTTCCATGCGTTTGATTTGGATATATTAGTATATATTATAATATATATTATATATATATATATTATATATATATATATATTATAATATATATATATTATATATAATAAGTATTGGTATACTATAATACTAATATTTGTATATATTACAATGTTAGAATGTTTCTTAGTAATTTTTCCTTAATTAAAAAAGTAATAAAAAAGTGCTCTAAATCGAAAGCATATATAGTGGCACATATATACATCCTAAATTATGACTATTATACGATGTAAATTAAGATGGGACGGAAATAATATAGTAACGTCGCTACAAAATAATTATATAATAAAAATAGTTACAATTAATTAAACACTAATAATTTTAATTATTTTTGTTCTTTGGGCTAACTAAAATTGCTATTAAGATGTTAAGGAAAATAATACTTTGGGAATGAATCTAAAAAAAATTAGTCTTTGGGAGGGAGGAATTCTGTCTAAAACATATTATTTTTCCCAAACTTTTATACATTGCAGAATAGCATTGCAATTTTTGAACCATTTACACAATGTTGTAATCTCAAATCCCATATTTTAAAAAAACATCGGGGTTATTAGTGGGATAGAATATTTTTTGTCCCATATATATTATTATAATATTATAATATTATATAAAATAAATATTATTATAATTTATGTATTATATATATATTATATATATATATATATAATATATATATATATTTAGGAATTTTAATATATTGACTCCGCTAATATTAGGTTAGGTTAATTTAGGTATTGTTAGGTTAGGTTAGGTTGATGAGGGTAGGTTACCCAAAAATTTAATGTATTGACCCTAAAATTATTAAAATGTCAGATAAATTTAATTTATTGATTTTGCTCCTGGAGGTCAACAGGTTATAAATAGCATTATAATTTGTATATATAATATATAATATATATATATATATATATATATGTATATATATATATTATATAATATATACTATATAATATATATATAATACTATATAGTTAATATTATATTAATATATTTCCGTGGGTAAAGGCCAGAAGCTACAAATGTAATTGGCATCGCTTTAAAAAAAAATTGGAAACCAGCGCCAAGTTAAAGTCTGAGCATGACGATGCATGCGAAGATATGAAAATTGTGCAATCAATGGTGTTGGAAAAGTAGATAAATGGAGTGTGGTGTTCCAGACGTTTACCATGGAGTACATTATAAGATAGAGCAAAAGCAGTTAATTGATGAGAGAAGTTGGTCAGAGAGACAGGTTAAGACTGTCTGGCATTACGATGCCGCAGAACTCCTCTCTCAATTGGAGGAGATACATGACTAGAAAATTCAAAAAAGCAATGTTAGATTAACTAATATTGTAATAACAATAATGAAATTAAATAATTTATTGAAATGACGAAGAAGAAAGATATGAAATATGAATTGAGATAGTTAAATTAGAGTAGGAAAGGAGAGTTATAGGAGTCGACAGAACCCTCGATTGAACTTTATAGAAAGAGCATTAAGTTGTTTTTTTTTTAACTTTATGATATGTGATTCATACTCTATACAAGGGTCGAAAAAGCCAGTATAAAAGAGTACAACGGAGTGGCGAGATAAGCTTCATAAGTTACAATAATATATATATATATTATATAGTTTACATTATATAATATTATATACTATATAGTATATATATAGTAATAATATATATATATTATATATATATATATATATATATATTTTTAATATATATATATATATATTTAATTTTAGTAAATGATGAAATTTTTAACCGCGAAATTCAAATTTTTCTGGCGCACAAAAACTTTAAGGGAAGAACCGTATCCCTCTATGGGAATACAGGAATAACGTAACCTTGTTCCGGTCACGCCATCAAAAGATGAGGGGATCAGTTTGCGGGGGGATACGAGGTCTTATAAGACCTACCCTAGAAGGAATTCAAAAAATTTTAAGGGGGCTGCATTCCCCTACGGGAGAGCATGGATACGCAACCTTGTCTATGTCGATCGAGTGATCACACCTAGCATAGGGTTGAAAAGAATTACAGTACGCATAGTTTGAAGGATACACCACTAGACATTGAGAATAAATCTTGAAATCTATAAACCTGGTGATTCAGGTACCAAATAAAGAAGAAAAATATATATAATATAATAATAAAATATATATATATAATAATATATATATATTTATATATACTATATTATATATAATATATATATATCTTTATATATTATAATATATATTAACTATATATATATACATAAGCATGTCGGCGGCTTATTTGCCCAACTAGCTAATTGCCATAACCAATTCTGGTTAGCTCAGCGCCCCTTTCGGGCCGCACGGATATATAAGTGTGGGGTACTCAAATTTGAGGGGGATATCGTACGTTCTATACAATCCCTAAGGGGTGTCCAATTGGCTTTCTAACTGCAAGCAGTCGCCAACTTGTATATATCATTATATATAATATTAATCTATATATATTATATATATAATTATATTATATATATATATATATAGTAATATATAATATAATATATAATATATATATTATATATATATATATTATATTATAATATATATAATATGCTATACATATATAATATATTATATATTATTAATATATATATATATAATACTATATATATATAAATATATAATATATATATATATAATAAACTTTTACACTCACATAAAAAAAAAAAAGTTTTTGCTGATTCTAATTGAAAAAAAAAAAAATCTATCGGTACGAGTAATCGCTGAGAGCTTTGCAAATCACCGCTTGATCTTCATGCATGGATGTCAAAAATACGTTTCACATATTTGGGAGAGGAGGTTTAAAAGGCTCAAAGGAAAAAAACGGTCCAAAGTGACGGATGGAAATTCTTCAAAATTTATTAATTTTGTTTTCAAAAAACCTGGATCACGCGAAGGATTGAAGCGCCAGAATTTCGCACTATTGATTATTATTATATTAATTATTATTATTATTATTATTATTTAAAAAAAAAGATAAATAAATCGAGTCAGAATCAAATTCTTAATCTTTAAAAAAAATTTGGTTCAGGTATACTATCAAAGTTGTTTTAATTATATCACTTCATATAGTCCAATATGTAATTGCAGCATTATTATTATTTCTATTATTATTGATTAATTTTTTATAGTATTTATTATTATTATTATATTTAATTATATTTATTATATTATTATTTAACTATACAAGCTGGCTAAATCGAGCACCATAGTTGCTTATGAACGCGTTATGTTAATTATATTAATTATATTATTGATTATTTATTATTATTAATATATTATATTATTATTATTATTATTATTAATTATTAAAATATAAGGTAGTGGTTTATAGTAAGTAGACTAGAACGCCTTCCGTATCATGCATCTCTGAAAATAGTATATATATATATAAATATATATAGTAATAATATTATATATATATATTATTATATATATATAATATTATCTAATATATATTTTATATATCTTATATATATAATATATAAGTATTATAATATATAAATATATATATTTATTTAATTTAAAAAATATAGAATATTTGATTTTTAATAAGTATTTTCTCTTAATACGTTTTATTGCTCATGATATGTCATTGAGCATAAAATACATTTTAAAAAAATTGGAAAATCATAGAAAACAAAATAGCGCAACTTAGTGCAACTTGTGTAAGGAATATTTATATTTACAAATCTTTTTAAATCATAAATTTATTATATTGGCCATTTCTTTTCTGCTTTTTATTATTGTATGAAACTAATATGATTTTGTTTATTAATTTTATTTACCAATAATTAATTGTTCAGGTTAAAGGAGTATATATATGAATGTAAATTTGCTAAAAATAATACACGTTTTTTGCCGGTTCTTTTCAGGGCGGGCTTTTAAAATAAGATTCTTTAACTCGGCAAGCCGGCTCAGCATAAAAGCATATTATCATTAGTAAATTGTAGGAATAATATTATTAGCTTGACGTTAAGCTAACACTCAAATTTGAGAATATATGCATCAGAGATGATTTTTTAATTAAAATGATAAAAATATTTAAGTTTTTTCCACCCGGCTTTAAACTTATTATAAAGTATGACTTAAAGGTTAAATTATTTTGAAAAGTTCAATAGCCTGAAGTAACAATCAAAGCGTAAACCTAATATAGCTACGCTTGGTAAAGAGGCGTTTTCAATAGAGAAAGGTGTGAATGTCTCAAGTATCTTAGATACTTAGCCCTCAAACTATAAGAAGCTAATCGAGGAGCTATCGAAAGAACTATCATCAAATACTATACTTTGGCAGGGAGGAAGCAGCAGCAGAAGATGATAACTTAACAGCCTTATCTACATCCCCAACTTAGACCTGCATGGCGAAAAAGAAAAATAACTTCCCAACCCTCTTCCTATATACCATGATTGATTTGGTCTTTTTCTTACTCATATATATATTTAATATATATAAATATATATATATAATATAATTTTATATCATATATATATATTATTATATTAATATAGTATATATATATATTATATTTATATATATATATATAGATATACATAAGTACTCAAAAAATAGTACAGAAATTTGATGTTGCTATCTCCCGGTAGAAAACTAAGTAGATATTCAAGGAGTAACTTATGATGTCGTATGTAACCTTTTACAAATACTTGGAACATTGTTTTTTGTCGGTTGCATATTAAGTAACTAAGCGTGGGGACAATCAAATAAACAAAAGATCGTGTTAGCTTGTACAAGTAGTACATTTTCAAGACTTCTGGCAAACCGCTAAATATTAACCTATGTTATGGGTATCGTGTTCATTAGTTTTTTTTAGAGGAGGGACACTGGTGATTTTGAAAAGTTGAAGAAGGCAACAACTGATCTCAACATTCTCTCTATTTCGGTCTGCCCAATTAGAGAAATGACATTTAGTGAATGTGAAAACTTAGAGAATATGTTGATAACTTGGAATATCGATCTGTAGTTCTTCTAAAAAGCAGGAATGGAGATGAGGTGATCACCAAAAACCGCACAGATCCTGACATTTACTCATGATGACCTAAAGAAGAGATAAAGGAAAAACTTCTAAGAGATGTTAGAAGAGGAGAGGTGATGCTCACTTAAGTGTAATAGTATAGAGGCTGGCGATAGGTTGAAGAATTAAATGAAGACAGTAAACAATGTATCAAATAGATCCGTATTAGTCTAACACACAACCCTATTACCAGGAGCCGTAACTCCAGTGGTGATTGTATGGCTGCGGTGCCGTGGTGGCTGAATTTTGTAAATGCCTGCTATATTCCGCTTTCAAGGCTAAAAGGCTATTCATATTATGGAATATTTTGATTTTATTTTTTTTAAAAAGAAAGCCGTTGTAGATAATTATATATATATATATATATATAAGATATTATACTATATATACTAATATATATATATATTATATATATATAATATATAATATATAATATATCTATATAATATATATCATAATATATATTGCATGACTAATCTAAAATGTGAGCTCAAACACTAGCATTCCCACGAGATATATCATTGAAAAAAATGTACATAAATGAAATTGGATAGAGGACAGAATTCTGTAGGAACACCACTTATGATAGATTTAAGAGGGATAAATGGGTAGTATCCTGCTACAATAGCACATATAACAATATAACATAGTCTTAATGTTATAAAGGTTCAAAGAAAGGATAATCACGAAGTGGGAACGTTTTAGGTATAAAAGGATTTGAGAGCGCCAATTGGAACGTTTTATGAAATAGCCTTCGATACTATGTCAAGCACTATAAGCACTACGAAAAATTTAGCGGAGAAGCAAGAGAACCAAGATCCGAAGAAAGAAAGAGAATCAAGCAAGTCGAATTTGTCCCTTCACAGACAACAACGGCCATACTTCAAATCAGCAGATAAATAGAAGATTTAAAATGTTTACAAAATCTAAATTACCGTTAAAGGATTCAAAAACTTTAGCAAGAACAGAGGTTAAAGCGATAGGACGCTAGTTGAGATAAATTGTTGACTGGGCGTCTCCGCCGTTTTGATGTTAACATATTTTATATGAGTTGATAAGGAGGCGGAGATGATGGAATAGCTCCAGGAACCATCTAGAGTGGAAATAGGGGAGAAATTTTGAAGCAATAACATGTCAAGCTTTCTAGCATTAGTTTAATGATTACTGGCAGATTAACCCAGACAAAGACGCAAGCGGAGGGAGGGAAGGGAGGAAGGAAGCAAGGTTGAAGTTGACATTTTAAAAATGCAAGATAAATGTCAAATAGAGTGTGATATAAGAACCCAAAATATTATTGTCGCAATTACTACGAAGAAAAGTTTCAAGTCTAGAAGGTATTTTGGCCAATCCGTGGATGAATCCATATTACAGCAGTGTTCTGTAAGATTTTGTAAGACAACGTAAATTTCTAATACAAATCAAGGATCTTATCCACGCACTAGTTCAATTCAATTATACAAACAAAATAATATTATATAATATATTATTATATATATATAATATATATATATTTATATTAATATATATAGTATATATATATAATTAAATATATTATATAAATACATATAATATATATATATATATATAAATATATTATATTATATATATATATAATATATATTATTTATATAATCTATATTATATATATAATATAATAGATTATTTTTAATAATGAATTCATGGCATTTAAACAAGATGTTTTTTTTTTAATTTTTTCAAATATGTTGTATAGATTACTGAGCAAGTACTAAGAATGGGGAAAGAAATAGATACACAATATGAAAAATATTAAAAATTTACTCAATAAATTATTATGTAACCGTTCATTTTGCATGACAAAAGAATAATTCCATTTTAGGTGCTATAAAACGGAAAGAATTCAATAATCGGAGCTTAGTTGATTTTTTTTTTCAATTGTTGACTAACTGGTTTTACTATAAACAATATTTATCTATATCTGAACTATAAGCGGCCGAAAAAACTAACTGAACCCTAATAATGGGAAAAAAAAACGAACTCCCCCGAATGCCATAGTAAACCTATTAACCCTAACCTATTTGGATTGACGGATGCAGTCAGCTAATGCCTACAAACTCAAGAATGGATCTACTTTTGCGTAATTTTTTTTTTCTCTTGTTTTGAAATAACGAAAGAATATTAGTGCTTTCGCTTGCCATAGTTGCAAGACCGCATGAAATGCTTAAACAAGTACGATTTTATTAAAAGTACTTACATTTTTTTTTATTTTTTTTTTTTTTTTTTTGTGTATTAAAAATATTTAAGCCAATGTGTTATTCTCATATATCATATTTCATATATCATATATAACAATATTATAAAAAAAAAAAACTAAATCACTCAATTCCTGAAACCCATATTAAAAGGACCTAAAATATAATGAAAATAAATTCCCAATATAGTTTTTTGAGAAGAAGATGATAAAGATTGTCTGCTTTAAATTAAATTGTTGTTTTTTGAGTGCTTTAACATAGATATATATTCAGAAACTTTATAGAACATTAATATGATGAATGTAACACTATAACTAATAAAAATATTATTTTTATCAATACCATATATATACTATATATTCTCTCAATATATTATATTATATATATATATTACTATATCTATATATTTATTATATTATATATTATAATATATTAATACTAATCATATTATTTTTTTAAAGGTGAAAAAACAAATAAACCCAAAAATTTAATGGCACCGGTTTTGTCTCCAAAGTTTTAATGAAAATTAATTTTTTTTTTAACATTTTTCCAGATATATATTATATATATAATCTATAATGTATAATATATATATATATAATATATATATATATATAATATATATATTATATATATATATCAGTATATATATATATATATATATATATTAAATATATAATAATCGGAATATTTAATGTAAGAACCTGTTATGAAATTTAGAAAGCACAGGTTTTAAACAAGTAATCTAGGAGTAAACATTACCTCTAAGATTAAGAAACATTTAAAGTTATTTGCTTGCTGAGCTTATTAGTGAACATAAACACTTATCCCTAACCTCGCTCATGAACCTATGTTTCTAAAACCTTTTTCACTATTCCCTCTAATACATTTTGCCAAACGTTGTAATTTCTTCTCAAGAAAAAATTTTGCGTTCTCCCTGAGCTTAATTAACCCTAAGTTAAAAAGGAATATACCAAGATACATATTTATGAAAACTCACACTATACACAACACTACACCTATTATAAATATATTACAATAATATTGAAGGCATATATATATGAATGAAATTTATAAAATTGAAATTCCAAAATTTACCTATAATTATTATATATATATAATATATATATATATATAGGCATCCTTATCTCGTTTAAAAAAGGTAGTTGTACAAAACAAAAAACCAAAAAAAAAAATTAATGAAATAAAATTGGCTCGACAATCCGCAATAATTGCTCGTGCGCCAAGCATTCACGTGTAGCTATAACCCCAAATAGAAAGAAGTACGCGAAAGTTTTCCACAAGTGTGCTTTTTTTAATCATTTAATTTTATATTTTAATTTAAAAAAAAAAATGCTTTTATATATAGTTTTTAAATACCAATGGGGGGCGGAGGGGGGGACGAAGTCCCTTCCGTCGTCCCCCGCTGACCGAAAGACCTGGACTTCTTTTAATCTTTGGCTTATTTTAATATCTTGGTATGTCCTGTTAGAAAAAAGAAAAAAAAAACAAAAAAAAGAAACAACCTTCATTGGCAACCTTGTCGCATTAATACTTTGAAAAATTTCGAAAAAAAAATCGATCACACAAAACGATCACCTTATATAAAGACCAATCACACAAAACGACCCCTATAATATATAAATACTTAGATGCAACGTCCACCTGCCTTATATAAACCGTCTAATACGTTATCTTAAAAAATATTAATCTAACCAGTAAAACGGAATACATGTGGAAGCGTTCCCAATTCTAAGTACGCATCGGAAAATGATAAAAAAAAAAAAAAAAGAAATATAGTTATATATATATTATATATTAATTATTCTCTTTCTGATAAATACAGATGAAGCGAATACATTTCTTAGGATATTCTTGTACAATTTATCATTTGGAAATGCAAAATAATAAAAAATAAAAGGAATTATTGTTAATAATTATAGTAATAATGATTAAAAGGCCTATATAGAGGTCTTTTATAGGGCCTATATAGAGTCGTCTATAAATGTATCCTTATAAATAAAGGCTAGTTTTTATTCAAATTTTTGCTTTTTTTTTTTGTTCTAAAGATACCGTCAAGGTATATAACCGCCCGATGGCAGAGGGTCTCTCGGCTTCGGGGGAACTACGGTGTAGGAAAATTTAATTTCCCCCCTCCCCTACGGGGTATGGAAAACAATCCCCCCCATGTTCCCGTGCTGGCTCGGCGCCCTACGTGGTGCCGTTAAAGCATTTTTCTAGTGAAATTTTCCCAGATTCTAGGAAAAGTATTTCCTTTTCGCTGTAGCTATTGGTAGTTTTTGATATAATTATTTTTTTTTTTTTTTTTTTTTTTTTTTTCAATTTCCGTACTAAGAATTGGACAGCAATCTCCACCAACTGTATTTCCGTATTTAAAAACTGAGATTAATCAGTTTTAAGATACATATATGACGGTGGTTATACTCTACAGCCTTATATATATAATATATATATATATATATATATAATTATATATAATATCGTATATAATTATATACTATATATATATATGATATAATAATATATATATAATTATATATAATGACTTATATATATAATATATATATATATATATTATATTATATATATATATATCCTAAAATTATAAGATTAAACATTCTGCATTTTATGATCAGCAGGGAAAAAAATAGGAAATAGAGATATTGTTATTATTTTAAACAAATTTTGTTTTACTTTCAAAAAGTGATTTGTGTACATTTTTAATTATTATTGTCTTAAAATGAGATTTTTTTCCAATTTCAAAAAAGTTTATTTCTTTTCGGGGAGTGAGTATTCGTTAGGTATATTAAGTTATTGAAAATTTAAACTAAACAATACCATAAGGGTAGTAGATGCACCACAGTTTGGCGTGCATGCTGAGAACCGCCTCTGAATGGTTCGGCTATCCCAGCAATTGCTGCGCCAATGCGCAGGCGAGCGTGAGCTGTGCCGCGGCAACAACTTATCGCGAATAATTAATCATTATTATACATATTATTATTATATATATATTTATATATATATATATATATATATAGATATATTATATCTATATAATTATTAATATATTATATTAATTATTATTTATATATAATATTATATATATATATTATATATATATAGATGCATAGTATTCCGAAAAGGGCAGGAAACAATGAAGTTCGTTGCGTAGTTTTGACTCCAATTTTAATGATGTGTGTTGGTGACTCATGCTGATGGCGTTTTTTCATATTTTTTATAATATATTTTTGTTTAATATATATATATATATAATTATTATATATATAATAATATATATTATATTAATATATATATATATTATAGTATATATATAATATATAATATATATATATATATATATATATTTATAAGTATATATATTGTTTTTGTTTGATTAGCCGTCATATGTATCTAAAAACTATTAATCAAAATAAACGATTACATTTTTGGAATCAACGTAAAGAGTTAGTCCTGGAAAACTTTTAAAAATACAAAAAAAACATTTTAAAAAAAAGTTAATAATTAAAAGACTTTCAACTTATTTTAATTAAACGTACTACGTGCCTTTAAAATAATGGTGTGTTAAAAACTAAAGAATAACCCAAGTATACGCCTCACTGGCAGAGTCGGGTTCTCGGCTTCGGGAACTACGGGTAGATTATTCTCCCCCCTCCGGGAGGTCTCCGGAACCCCGCTTTTTGGTATTTGGGTGCACGATAGCTAGAAGGACCACAGCGGCTACCCAATTTCGGGATCGGTGAGCATTAGTAAAAACCAGTTCAAAAGCCTATAGAGTTAGAGTTGAACGAGGAGAGGGCCAGATCAGAAGCATAACCTCTCAAAACACTAAAAAAACCTTCCGGCCAGTAGCCTTTCCTGATGTTCAAAGATTTAGGGATCCCTTGCAACTGATTATGTTATTTGAATTAACATGTAAGACATGGGGACACCTCGAGGAGGGATTGTCTCATGAATCGTTCAGATGAAATTAGATGAAAAGGATCCATCTGAGCGATTAAAAGGAGGAAAGGCAAAATTTATAGAAGTTGCTAAGATATGTTTTTGCCAAGGGGTCATAAATATTTATCAATAGTAGAATCACGGAGGTCATAGCACTTCCGTTGAGTGAAAGCACGCTTACCCCGTCTAATAATATCCCTACAATATTTCGAGCTGAATGAAAATTAGCGAGAGTGATAGGATAACGAGTTTTTTCGTGCTCTATATGCACGGGATTACCAAGATTAACATGTTCCAGTAATTTCTCAATAGTTGTCATAGTCGACATATCCCACCCGTCCCTGCCCTTATGCTCGTGCACCTAACGATTTTTTAACGGGCTTCCCTATTGTCTCTGAAACATTTGCAGCTTCACTCTTTACATCCATTCAAGCACAGAAGTTTTTCACGTTTGTTTTCTTTAATTTTTTGGTGAATTCTCATCGATTCATAAATTAATACACACTATTGTTATATAGAATTAATTTTTAAACATTTATATTTTCATAAATAACACGTATTTCTCATTTAACGAAACATTAAAAAAAATTATATGAGTAGGAATCTTTTACATTTCTAGAGTCTGTAAACGAGGTTTTTAGCGTTCTATTATAGATACATAAACTTCGAAAATAAATTCGCTATATTCTAGCTGACACAAGATTCAACATTTCACTCATTTACGATTTTACTTTACCATCATCCATAACGTAAATCCAAGCTATTGATTTAAACATAAAAGTCCTCCAAAGGGATATGATTTAATGACGCCCCAACAATTGTTCCATATAACCTTTTAAATTATTTTTTCATATATTGATTCTTTTTTCAATAACAGTTGTAGGCATTATTTGGCATGGAATTTAGTAAAGCATAAGCACAAGAAGTAGCTGCGCTTAAGACCATTCAAGCTTCATTCCTTTCATTGTGAAAAAATGTGATAGATGAAAAGTGACTATAGGCAGAGTGATAGGAAGCATGAATAAGAATGTCTGTTCACCATGACGAATTATTGGACTCTTTGCTCTTGGCTTTGAAAGAGGAATATATATATATTATATATATATATTAATAATATAATATATATATAATATATATATATTATATATATATATAATATATATATATATATATAATATATAGTATAATATTATATATTATATATATATAATATATTATAATATATATATATATAGATATATATAATATATATATATAGTAATATATATTATACATATATAAATTATATATCTCATCATCATCATCCACCTTTCTCCGGACTGTGTAAGGTGGGTTACATGCACCGGAAAACAAAAGATTTAAGAAGAATTAGGACAATAGTTGAAAAAGGAAAGCCACGCCGCTTACCGCCCCTTTACCTTATAGTGAGAACTCGTCGCGTCAGAAAATCCACCCTAAGCTTCACGGGACCGCAACACTCACTATTGACATTCTTGTTTCCTGATATGTGGGGTTCATCCCTTGCCCAGGTGGGCCACAACCAAACCCCCTCACAAAAAACCACGCCATTCACTCCTTTATGCACCTTTCTTCTTCGCCTCTACCAAACTCACATTTCTCTCCTCCAGCATTTCCTTTATTCCGACTCAATCCACTTTTTTCTTTGGTCTCCTAGCCGGTCGATTCGCAACGCACTCACCATTATACATCCGCTTAACCAGACGACTATCATCCATCCTTTCCACATGACCCAAACCATCTCAACTTACCTTCATTTATTCTTTTAATCTCTCATTTATCCCGTTCTCCACACGATTTGTCTTATCTTTAATACGTTCATTTCTGTTTTTCTCAAATATGTCGCAAACCTAACGAGGTTGTGGAAGATCGGGTCGGTTCAGTCGGTACTTGAAGGAGAGTGGAGTTTGGAGTCGGAGTGGAGTCGGTAATTTTGAAGAGGTGGAGTCGCAGTCGGTAATTTTCAAGAGTCGGAAATTTTTTGGTAACTTTCAAGATAATAGAGTTGAGGTCAGAATAATTTTTGAAACTGACAAAAGTTATTGAATTTACTCTGTGATGACTCAATACTTCATCAAGTCTCCACTGACTTGCGCTTCCACATCACATAATGGCAAATTTGCAAACTTCGAAGTTTTTTACCCTTACGCCATATGTTTCAATTTGGATTATTATATTCTAATGAATTCACCTACACACACACTTTAACCATCTTAAATTTAAATGTATTGAAAAAAATAAAAGACTACATGGGTACGAAAAGAAATTTCTCTCATTGACAGTGATATTCTACTAGCTCTGCTTATTATTGATCCTAATTTTTTTTTTTTGTTTTTTTTTTTTTTTTCTTTTTATCCCGTATCCCTCCTCCCTCCCCTGTACCCGCTCCCTCGCCACCCATTCGCCGCACCTAGCGCCCCCCCACCAACCACAAGCCCCCCCCCAAAGCCAGCAGAATTTAAGCTTAACTTGAAAGATCACAACAAAGAACCTAAATCTTGCACTTGCAATTTGGCCATTTGTAATTAAAGGATGCAGGAATTCAAGAAGAAGAACTAATACACCGTGCAACAAAATTGTAAGGAAAAACTTACATCTATCCCTCATACTACCTTCTGTCATTCTTTCAGAAACTTAGAAGACTGTGTATGAAATAAGCTTCTTAGATATTGACGAGTTTTAGTCGAAATTCGTCGACTGGTTCAATAAAAAGGTCAAGGTCCTTGCTCATCCTTGTACACAATATTCCATTAACTTTAAAACAAAATTCTTTTGTGCTGAACTGAAAGAAGTTGAAAAAATTGAAAAAACTTTGAACCTTAAATTAGAAAGAGGGCCATCAATAGTATCCAGACATATGTTACAAGAAGCTGCAATTTGCTGTTACTATGCTCTACTCCAACAAAGTAGCATAACGTTTTTTCTGCTCTCGCGATTATAAAAATCAGAACCTAAAAAAAAAAAAAAAAAAAAATGAAGGAGGATCTTGCAGATGCTATTCTATTTTAAGAGACTAATCACTCTCATGAGTAGGATGCACTTACTTAATAAAGTTCATGTAACTAAGTCTAATTAACAGTTATATATAATATATATATATATATATATTATATATATATATATATTTATATAAATTATAATTATATATATATATATATATATATATAAATATATTAATATATATATAATTATATACAGTATATATTATAACCAGTATATATATATAATATAAATATATAATAATATATATAAATATATATATATATATTATATATTATATATTATAATATTATATATATATAATATATAATATATATATATATAAATATATAAATAAATATATATATATATTATAATATATATATAAAATATACTATATTATATATATATATTATATATATATATAATATAATATATATATATATATTATATATAATAATATATATATATGTAGAAGTCGACTAAGGACGGTGGTAGTTGGTTGGCTGCCCACTACCACCCATCTTCTTGCTAGGAATGCTGATTGCATGCCTCGAGCAATGGGTCGTAGATCGCCGTAAACACCTTCTAACTTTCGGCGAATTTGTATGTAAGAAAGCACCATGGAATGTCAGAGGAATAAATGTTTGAGAAGAAGAGGAGAGAGTGATGGATGTATTTAGAAAGGGCAAATTTGATTTGCTCCTGTGACTGAAACAAGAGATGAAAGGAAAAGGTGATCAAATTTAAGTGTTGTGATGTGGAAATGTGTGGCGTGCTGGATGTGAAAGAAAATGATGAGAGAAGAGAGAGGGAGTTGCAATTTGTATGATGGGGACTGTGGTATTAAGCTATGGTAGACTTTGATTTGTGGTGAGTCAGAATCTAATGTTAAAATTTAAGTTGAAAAGTCAAGGTGTGTGTGTTGTACGTATGGTCCATCTGAGGGAAACGTTGAAGAGCACGATTTTTTGGATAATTTGAATGATGTTCTGGATGGGGTGAGTAGGAGTTCAGATTGTATTAGTGTTGGGGGACCTGAATGTTGGATAGGTGATCAAAAAAGGATGTATAACAGTGGTTTTGGGGTGTCGTCAGGAGAAAAAATGAGAATGGTAGGAAGGTGATTGATTTCTTTAAGAGATAGGTATGGTGTAATGATAATTACTTTCTTTAAAGCACAAGAATACAAAGATACTAAGGTTTGGTGTAGGTAAGAGTGTACGAAGTGAAAGTATGTTGATTTTGTGTGTGGTGAAGAAGGAGATGTTGAAGTATGTGTTGGAAGTAAGGTTTTAGGAATGGGATTATCGATCATTATTGTTTTCTATGTAAAATTAAGTTAGTGGGCTTGGATGGAGAGGAAGGTATACGAAAGGAAGTAGGTAAAATTAAGAGTGAAAAGTTAAGTGAGCAAGAGAATAAAGAAAGTATGTTAGAGCGCTCGCTAGTAAATCGGTTGAATATAAACAAGTTGATACTGAACAAATCTGGGCAAATGGAATGGATAGCAATTGTTAGTAGTGCAAAGGAAATATGTGGGTGTGCTAAATAGGAAGTAAAGAATGTTAACAAGCGAATGGTGGAATGAAGGTGGATGAAGCGGTTTTGGGTAGGCCAATGGATGCTTTGAAGTTACTAAAAGCAAATTGATTGAAGTCAAAAGAAAGATGTTGGCAAATTATATAAGGGAAAAAGAAATAGTAAAAGGTGTATACTAGGAGAAAACAAGAGTAAATGAAAAGTTTGGAATGAGGATGAATGAGACTACAAGAAATAGGGGAAACGCTCTTCTGGAAGAAGCGCGAAAGGTTAAGAATGAGAATAAAGGGGAATCTGCTTAGAAAATGAATAGGATGGTGCTTTTTGGGGATGTCATGGGTAGAGTGAGAGTGATCGGAAGTAACCTTTCGAAAATCATGCACAATATTAACAGTAATGATGAGTGTATGATTTGTTGTGTTTGATGGTGCAAAAGGAATAGGTATTTTGGATGAGGTTATTAGTAAAGAGCGAGGTAATGGGTAAGGGTGAGAAAGTTAAGAAGGTTAAAATTCTGCAGGTCATAGATGAAATTACTAGTGAAAGCATCTAAGACGGAGGCGATGATGGTGATGATTGATTTGGAATTGTGAATAAGCGTTTTATGGAGGTATCAGTTCCAAAGGGATTGGAGGAGAGCGTAATAGTACCCTTGTATAAGGGTAAGGGAGAAAAGGAACTGTTAGAAATTATTAGGGGAATAAGTTTTATTGTAGTTTGTAGGGAACCTAATCTGCTGGTTATTTGGTCGAAAGTAGTGCGTCGAGTACTGATGGACTATTGGTGAAGAAAACAAAGGCCGTTTAGGAGTGATAGAGAGATGTGTGGAATCAAATCTTTAAACATATACACTTTTTTGGTAGAAAGATCAAGAAATGAGATGAAGAAGAATAGATCGAGGAATAAAATAATATACAAAGGCGTTATGATAGAGTAATAGGAAGCTTTATGGCATTATTGATATATGTGTTGGTGGTAGGCTTCTAATGGAATTTCAAAATAGTATGTATGACCGATATTGAAGCGTGATGTTCAAGAAATAAAATTGTGTCAAATGTATGGTTTAGGATTAATAGCGAGTGAGACAGGGTGTGTTATTGTCTCCTTGGTTATTTAATGTGTATATTGGATGGGGTTATGAAAGAATTCGAGGTGGATGGCAGAAATTGGTGTTAGAATGAGGAGAATGGAGAGGAGTGGAAGGGGTGCCCTACCTATTGTATGCGGATGATTTGGTTCGTGTGGCGAGTCTGAAGAGAGTTTGAAGGATGGTGAGAGAGATTTGGCAGGGATGTAAAAGGAGCGTTTGAAATAAACGTAGTAAGAGTAAGGTTATGTGTGAGTGAGGACAGTCCTCGAGTGTAAGTATGTTACAGATATGAGCAGGCCTGAGCAAGTTGTCTAGAGTTTAAAAGTATTATAGGGTATGGTTTGATAGAAGGGAACGGATGATTGCAGAGTGTAGTAAGGAAAGTGTGAATGCAGAAGTGGCTGCGCTGCAATTAAAGTCGTTGTGAATGTAAAGGACTAAGTACTTGAGTCGCTAGAGTCTTACATGAGGGTATGTTTGTCTACTGTGTTATTGTATGTATGAACTATGGTCTGAAAAAGAAGTATAGACTAAATTCAATCTGTTCAGAATTGACAATCTTTAGGGCATGCTTAGGTCGTGAACAAGAATTAATTAAAGTGAGAATGAACGTATTAGAGGTGGTGTGGTGTGAAGAAAAGGGGAAATGAGAGAATAAATTAAAGTATGTTGAGAAGTTTTGGTCATGTGGAAAGGATGAATGAAAGACGGTTGGTTAAACGGGAGTATAGTGGTGAGTGTGTTGAACCACCGGCTTGGGAGACAAAGGAAAGTGATTGATATACGGTGACGAATGTCTGAAGGAGAAAATGGAGTTTGGCAGAGGCGAGGAAAAAGGTGCATGATAGAGAGAATGCGGGTTTGTAGGGGGTATGTTTGTGCCCCACCTGGGCCAGGGGGATGAACCCTTACATTGACGAATGTTACCATAGTAGTCCCGTGCGTTCCATGATTGCTCTTAGGGATTCTGTCTGTGACGAGCTCTCACTAATTAATGTACAGAGGGGGCGGTAAGGGCTTTCTTTTCACGTTTGTCATGTTCTCCTACATGCTTTTCTTTTTCCGATTGCAGACACACTTACCCCCAATTGCTTGGCGGCAAAGAAGGTGAAGAAGAAAAGAAAGAAGTATAAATATATATATATATATATATAATATATAATTATATATATATATCTAATATATAATAATATATAAATATATATAATATATATATATATATATTATATATATATATATATATATTATTATATATAATTAAATATTATATATATATATTATAAATATTATATATATATACTTTACTTTTACTAACTTACAACCGCTCCCAGAAAGGGTCAAGAACCCTGTCAGCGGGGCCAAGCCGCACTCCTTCTGATCTTCCTTTCTTCCAAAATCCATCTCCCTCATTTCCTGCATACGACTGCAATCCATGTCTTCTCAATGAAGTCTATTTCACCCGGCCCTTTCCCATCTCTTTCCTAGTTTCTTCCTCTTGTCTCCGTTTTCCCTCCGGTTGCTCCACTCCATCTCGTTGCCCACTCTTCCTCGCATTCTTCCAGATTGTCCCACCACCTTTCAATCTTCCAGGCTAATCATTTTATTCAATATAGCCTTCAATCCAACCTCCTTTCTTATTCTTTCGTTTCTCTGTCTGTCTCTTGTAGTCTTTTTCCCATTATCGCTCTCAAAAACGTACATCTCCGCCGACTGTATTTACTATCCTCGTCTGTGGTCGTTACTCCATCTCTGCTCCATATAGTAAAATCGGTTAACACACCTTCAAATATCACCCTTCTCACCTCCACACTCATTTGTATCTCAGTCTGGATACATCTTGACTCTTACCTGCTTCCCCATACTGAGCTATCCTGCTTGTTGATTTCTTGTACATTTCCTCCCTCTTTCCCAAATACTCCCACCCAAAAATTCTACATTCTCCACCATCTATCTCAGTTCCCTCCACCTCTATTTCTCAACTCTCTCCCTCCTTCTTCTTCTTTTATGACTACCATCGATCTTCGTCTATTCTGTGTTTATATCAAGCCGCCTCTCTCAGGCCGTTTGGGCAAAAAACTTATTCACTACCTCTCTCTCAACCTTTCTCCCTCTCGCATCCAGCAAGCCAAGTCATCCGCATAAGCAAAAATATCACCGTCCAAATCTCGGATATTTCTCTCACCCTCCTTTTATCATACATCCAGATACCGATTACAAACAAAATTGGTTGACAAGTACGCTCTTGTTAACCCCTGTTCTCACCTCGACCCAATCCCTTATTCTCAAATTCTGTTTCTACATACATTTACTATTTCCTGCTACAAACTCTCACAGCAGCTCCTCCTCAACTTCCCTAACCCACTAGCATATTCTCTCTCCCAACACTTCTCCACAGTCTCTCTCTAGCACTGAAAAAAAGCTTCTCAATCTATGAAACGCTATATATGCCGTTCCTGTTAACATTCCATACCTTTTCCAAGAATTTCCTCCAGAGCGAACAGAGATCCCGTCGTGCTCTGTTCTTCTATTATCGTGCTGCTCTCCCCACCAAAACAGGCCTGGCTCTACTACTATTCCAAACTTTCTCTAAAATCTCTCAATTTTTTTACTAGATGGTTCAACTAGAAATTGCCTCCTTATAGTTTTTATATTTACCAGTCATCCTGTGTCTCCTTTTTCCCTTTATATCATTGGCACTATAATTGACTTTCCTCCATCCTTCTGGTACTTCACTCTCGTTCCAACACCTATAAAACAGTTTCAAAATTTCTTCTTTCATTTCCTCTTCTCCCTCTTTTATCAATTCTATGGGTATCCCATCTTCACCCGGTGCTTACCGTTCTTCATCGCTTTCGGAGCCCACCTAATTTCTTCCAAGTGATCTCCTCTCATCCTCACCCTTCTCTACCATCTACAATCTCTTCTCCTCCTCCTCCACTGTTGTTTTACCACATTTAGCAGTTCACTGAAGTCTGGCATCCCGTCCATTCCTGTTTGTTTTTCATTAGTCTATTGATCTGTCACCAAAAAAACTTCTCCTTGTTATCCTTGATGTTGCACACTTTCCCTTTGATCCTCTAATGTTTTTGCCAGGTCTAAAAATCTTCTTCCTTTCTGCCTTCCCATCTTCCATCATTTCTTCCGCCTCTCTCTTTGCAGCCTCTTCTTTTACTCTTCTTTCACTCTTTCTGCATCATTTCTTGCCTCCACATAACTGAGCCCTTTTTTGTACAGTTCTATTTTTCAGCCACCTTTCCACTAATACGCTTATTCCTTATTTTTCTCCTTCACTTCTTCAGTCCACCACTTTGTGTGTCTTTTCGTCGTCCTCCTACCCAATCTTTTTCCTAGAAGTCTTCCTCTGCTACCCTTCTTTATCGTTTCTGTATTCTCCCCCATCTCTCCTACTCCTTCTAATCGTTCTAAGTCTTCATTCCACTTTAATCATATTTCCCTTTTCTTGTCACACTCCTTCATTGATTCCACTTTAATTCACATTTCTCTTTTCTTTACTCTGTAACTTTTCTGCCTTCACCACCAGGTCCCGTCACCAACAATCTATGATCTAAATCCATTGTTACTCCAGTATTTTATTCATTATATATTATATATAATAACTCTATATATATATATAAATATTATATAATATATATATATATAATATATAACTATAACTATAAAATCCATCATCAGTATCTTCCCACAGCCCCGTATACTAGCGACGACTTATGAACCAACTTATGCCTCTTTATATCACTGCTAATTTTATACATCCCGGCAGAACGATCCTGATTTTATTACCATTGTAGTCACAGCATCACCTACCTTTACCTTTATCAATATGCAATATAATTAACGCGACCTACTACGATAATCCAAGATATAATATCGAAACCCTTCCATAGCGTAGAGCATATATTTAACTCCCGACTTCTTCGCTGCGGACACCAGAATTCTCGGCGCAACCGTTGGGACCGCTGCGGTTTCAATCCTCGACGTAGCAGTATGTCCGTTTTATCTTCTGGGCAAGATTTAAAACTCGGCTGCACTCCCACTTACCTTCCTGCCTTTGATCAACAGCCGCCAACTAAACCAAGGCTGGGAAAACACGCAATTCATAAGCCTTAAAGAGAGTACCTTTATGATATCACTCATCCGCGTGCTTACCCATTCCAGATCTTAGAACCCTCTCACCCCCACCCCGTGTAGCTAATCTACTCTTGTATAAAGTAGTTAACAGCAACGTCTGCTTTAAATATACAAAACAAAATGAGTTTCATACCTAATAATAACATCACACCCTACAATACATATGATCTCGTATATTCAAGTATGAGTGTGTATGTCACCGCATTCACAAAGCAGTCCGAACGCGGAATATGACCAACTACACTTACTTAATCATCCATGCCGTATCACATGATATCTACTATACCAGCCAGCCCGGGAACTGTCCTGAAAGACTATTCAGAATTATTATGATCTACCGGCTATAATAACTTCCCCAAAGGTTCTATATTCACGCGACTTGCCTCAGCGCTCGTGGTCAGTTTAGATTATATATATACCGCACTATATATGAATGACTATATTTGATGACAGCACCGCTGAGCGAACCACACAATTAATATTATCCCAACTCTCATTAACTTATATAATACAATCCGTCCACATATTATTATATATATATTAGGGAATGTACCGATATTATCGGTATCGGTAAATGCCAATGATCACGTCATCTCTAGGCGTAAAGTCTCCTAATCGAGCACCCTCATTACTACTTTTTTGTCTGTCAACATAACTTATACTGTGATCTCCCTCCAAACTCCCTCATGCGATTAGTTCGTATCGCTTTTATCGCTAACCCTATTAATGATAATGCATATGATCACAAACAGACCATTACTGCCTATTCACACGCTACACTTCTTTACCTTTTTTGGATGAACTTTATAGAGAAAACTTTTAACGATCCAATAATAAATTCTAGTTTGATATACTAATTATCTATAAAATACTAAAATATCACTATAAAATAAAATATCGCATGAATCCACCCGTCATCGATTACATCTAGTTTTTTTTCCTCGACTTCTTTTATGTATTACTCTACGCAGCTGCGATCTCTCTAGCGTTCTGACCAACTAGTGACCCGTGTATAGAGGGTATTAGTCGTTACATCAAACATCTATAAATATAAAATACTAGATAGTCTACCCTATTCTGAATCAAACCCCGCATCACCTTCCGCTTATTTCATTTACAGAACTTTCCCCTTCTCAACACGCAGACCTACAGCCATTCAGCCGAGCTCAACCACCAATCGCCAAAGTACGTGTCCCCACTTCGTACCTCCTACGCCCACTACTTCACCATATAGTCGAACCATATCACTCACGTACGAGGTATCACTCTCACCCCCATACCTCTTCTGAACCTTATAGCTTCCACCACTTTTTTTAACACTAATGCAAACCAGTACCAAAAACTGCTTCTCTAAGCAATGATCAAGACAATCAGTATTCTTCTGACTCTCGTATTTTTTCTGTAAAATCACGCACAACTTTCGTGCTCACTACATATGTCTTCTCTTCCACTCTGGCACGAATCTCGATCTTACTTCCATTGCTCGCTCCGTTATCTAGCCCCCACCCATTCTTGACACAGATATCCCGCGCTGCTGTAACACTATTAAAACGCCATTTACTCATGCCTAGCACTCCTTCTCTCACGTCCGATCGAACAGTTAATCTAAATACACGTTACGGCGTAACACGCAGCCCATTACCGTACCTGTCAGCCTCTGCGAACTCATTAGCTCCTGCTTCTCTTTCCCAATCTCGTTCGCCATAAACCATCGACACCTCAGTTATTTAGATTCCAAAACTTTCTTACACAGAACCCTCCACATTCACCTACAACGTTCTATCATATTTTAGATAGTTTCACATGCCCAACGCCGTCGATTCACACTGTGTAAAAAAAAGGCTATTTAGCTTATTTTATAAAGTTCTTCAAGGTTTTCTAAATTTAATGTTTTCACCTTAAACAAGAGTCACTCTAACACCACGACTGACAACACCAATACCGTCAATCCTAGAGACACCTCCGTACGAATAATATTTCTACTCCTTCATTTTTTCCTTCGATTTTTGTCTGTTTGTTGCATAATAAATGTCTACGTCTTGATTTTTATGATCGAGATACGGCAACATCATAGAGACACACAATGATAATCTCTAAGAAATCCACAACCCACTACATTACAATGCATCTATCTATCGAGCACAAAACTAAATAGCAATAGATATGCAACCTCACCTCATCACTTACACATCATCAGTGGCTTGCACTTTAACTCTGCATCCATGGCACCAGCACCAATACCACCCTTCCACCACTCCTCAAACCCCTCTATAACGCTACCCCTATTCACCTGACTCAACCCACACCCTAATACTTTTGAAATATCAGCTTCATCATGTTCCTTATACCGCTACAACGATAAATCTGCACTATATTTTCCTACATCAACGCAGGCTATATTCTACCCTGCTCTTTATACTTCCATCCCCACCATTCAATCATAACGCTTAATCTATCATCATCCGCTATAAAACATCCTCTCTGCCATGCCCCATACATATACAAGTACTCACGGACCTCGAGCAATATCAGTCGCACTAAATACATATCAACATCACCTGTACTATATCCCTGGCAGCCTACTATATATGCATCTCAACCAATGCACAGAATATTCTCACAAGCATCTATCCGGGGCCTCTTGCCTCCAACCTCACCGCATGTAACGGCACCACTACTAAGCAATATCACCTAACAACGTCACCACGACTTATATCACTCGCAACAGCCATAATACTCCTCTTCGTATAGTCAGTAACACACACTACTCGTCGAATTATATCTCGAGCCACTTCCTTCATCAAAAGGGTTCACTATAGATCCGCAATCAGTAGCAATCTGATCAACTCGATACCTCACCAACCTAGTGCCGAGCACGTACTAAGACACAATAGACGAAGCACCGCTGCACATACTCAGGTAAGACTCAGCAAATATCAACCAGCACTCTGCTTGTAAGCATTCAAAATACGACTTCACCCTAACCTACAATCTAACATTGATACAACGCATACAACGAGTAACACATATCGCACACATATACTCACTTGTCTCTGTTGAGGACACAATCAGTTACATATCACATCACATATATCACGAAACGTGATTGACCACTCAAACCGCTCTGCCATCTGCGTCTGCAGAGCGATTAATCAGCAGCTAGACACCATAGCATACATGATCATCAATCACCAACACGAGAAGACCCAGATCCCAACTACACACGACAATCACTACAGTCAACCACTACTAATACCCATAGCGAGATATCACTCATAAATATGATATCTCACCAGTCACCCAATAGCTCCACCTATGTCACACCAACTCTACTGGATAACTCAGCTGCCAAGCTACCAGTAACTACTCAGTAATGATCGAAATGTACATCTAGCGTCCAACAATGTGAGCAGATCATTAATGCCACACCTACCGTAGAAGGTAGTCATTGTAGCTACATATCATATTATACATAGCCATTAGACCTAGTAGATGCTCAGAGGTTCAGTCAATAATGCACAAGCCATAAATACAATTCGGCCACTACCTGAGCAATCGGGATTGCAAATATCGCAGGAACGGCTCACTTCTCTCTCCATCTATATCCACTCTCTCACAGCGACAGCCAGTCAACAGCATCACTCACAGTCATACCGCGCCGAGTCTCTCACAGACTCTATCCCACAACCCTCATCAACGTACATCAACACATATCTCGCAGGTCTAGCAAGCACATGCTATCACACAGGCATCTGACAAAAAGTAAGACGACTTTCACGTATTTCAACGATTGGAGCAACTAATTACTATCACACATATACCTAACTCAATACTCAAGCGCAGATGAATTACACTATAATACGACGTGTCCAAACCAACTTTCTTTTTAACACACCACTTCACCTATGTGTTCACCACTATCCTCTCTCATAAATACACACCTTGTCTAGCGGTAATATCTGACCCACAAACCTATATCTCTTAATTATACTTTTCCTCCAACAGCTCCATCCTCCCTATGCGGTTTTTCCTGGCACTTTGATCGGATGGGGGGCTTTGCGTATGCTTTTGACCCTCAACCTATAATTGAGTAGGGACTGCTTTGACTCTGAAGAAACGCTTCAGCTTCTGCTGATGAAGTGGGACGTGTAATTGGTGATGGATGAGAGTCATTCCTTCTTCGTCAAAAAAACATTTCTTTTTCTCCTCAAAAAATCCCATGGTTTGATCGACTTGTTCTGGCCATTTAGGAGATAAAATAGAAACAGTGTATCGGAGATGGAAAAAATTTCTGTCTCCTATCACTCTTGCTAATTTCATTTAGCTAGAAAATCGTCGCAGGGTACTCTTACGACGATGCAAAGCGGGCTTCATTTAAACCGAAAAGTGCGCTGACCTCCAATTGTTCTCCTACTGACAAATCTTTTCTGGCTCTTGCCAAAAACATCTCTAAACGAACTTCTGTAAATCATCCTTTCCTCCTCTTATTCGTCCTGATGGTTCTTGTTGCCTAACACTCCAACTGAAAGGCCAACCTCATTTGGCCTGCCTATTTCGCCACTGAACTCACCCCTGGCGATTCGTATCATTCTTTTCTCCTCTTCGTTCTCTTCTTCAGTCGTTCAACTGCACTTTTTACTTGTGATTACTATTGAACGGATTCTTGGGCCGCTCCTGGAAATCTTATACACGTTTTTAAGGAACGGCGAATGGTCCCGGATGCAGTTCTTCCCGAGATTTCTGATGGTGAGTCTTTGCTTTCCGTTACTGACCGACCCACTATCCAACTATATTCTCATACCTGCCATCATATGTTAGGTCACTTATTCCATCTCAAGATTAGAAGCCGGCTATCATGTCCCCCAAACCTATTTCCTGAAAAAAGGAAGCAGTCTGATCCTTCTAACTATCCGCCCTATAGCTCTACTTTATCTATTAAAGATCTTTGAAACTCCTCTCAACTCTCACTTCTTAGACATCTGGAATCTCATTCCCTCTTTGTCCGATCGCCAGTACGCTTTTCGGAAGCACCAAATTTACGGCCTATATACTTTCCAATTTACAAGATTTATGGTTTCCCGCCTATCTATGGAACTTATGGGGGCGGGGGGGGGGGGGGGGGGGGGGGGGAGGGGGGGGGGGGGGGGGGGGGGGGGTGGTGGGGGGAGGGGGGGAGGGGGGAGACTTGCGATGGTGGCGCATTACAATCCAAGCCATATTGTCGGGGAATAGCACGGCGTCACTTCTGCTCTCCCAAAGCTCCCCTCCTTTGGGTTTCCTTCTTCTTTGCTTACTTATGTCTAGCTTTCTTTCAAATCGCTCAATATTGGATGTTGTTGATTGATGGAGCTACTTCTTCTTTTTTTCTGTCAAAGTGGTGTTCCTCAAGTTCTGTTCTATCTCTACTTTATTCTGCTTTCATTAATGATTTACTCACCTGCAAATCTAACTCTTCCCCTCATATGCGACTATCGACCCCCTCATTCTTCAACTTTATTATCAATTCTACTTCCTCTTTACTTCTAAGAATTCCTCTCGTCCTTAATTACTTTCTGATGCTATTCTCTCTGATCTTGGATAGATTTCCGGGTGGTTCATCCTCTCAACCTTAGACAGTGAAATTATAACTCTTTTAAAAACCCAACTTCAACAAATCTCACTCTCTCAAGGACACCTAACTTTCCTATCTCATTCAACGGGTTCTCTCGTCTCTCCTGTTGACAATAAACACTTGGCCTTTAACATAAACAAAAAATGTCTTAGAAACCTCACATCACAACGTTTGTGCGCATTCAAATACTGGGAGTTTCTTGTTTCAACAGCAGGAGACTTTTTATTATTCTCAGTTTCTCCAAGCATACAAGGGTCTTCATCCGCCCTTTTATGGAGTTTACTGCTCTCAATATCTGGGGGGAACTCTGAATTGGCCCACCGCTTTTGGATAGGACCGATCAAAGGCCAAAAATGCTTAATTAACTGTCCTGTTACTTTTCTAGTTTCACTTGACCCTCTATCTTTGTGCCGATGTTGGTGCTTAATCTCCTTTTCTATAGGTACAGTACGCAAGTGCTTGAGGGCACTAATCCACTCGCTACACACCTTTACTTCCCCTCGTAGCACAAAGGACTGATGTATCAGCTTATAGTTTGTGTATAATTATACTCCGACAGTTCGCTGGCGGTGCTTCCTTCTTTCCTGCCAACCTCTTCTGTGGAATTCTCTTCCATTATTCTGTGTTTCCTACTAAATTTTAATCCCCTTCCATAAAGCCTTGCTTTATAATATCTGCCCGCTAGATTTCAGTTAGATGAAGTTTTAAGGGCGTTCACACCCTCTCCTTTGAATAGGTTCTGCCCGTGAGCCGCGGTGCAACTTAAAAAACATAAATACAGATAACAAATAAACGGTATTAAAAGGAATTCCTTAAGCTAGCTGAACCCCACAAGAATGGCATCCCGACGGTGAACCACTTCTAGATTGCATTTAAATAGCATATAACCGAGGAGCTTGAGCTCGCGTGACAAATAAAAAAAAAAAAAAAAAAAAAACAGTGAAGCAACATCAGCAACAGCACTGATAGTGACATGGTAGCTTTTCAACAAATAAACCTTCTGAAGATATTAAAGATTTTAGGCATATGTTTAGACTTTGATAAGTTCATGTCAAAATGCATCGACCTTTTCAATAGGTGCTTGACACTAAATGGGCAAGGTCTTTCTTTTTATTATCAGTGCTTGCAAGCAAATATCTATCAGCCCCTCCCTCATCAGTCGAAAGTGAGCGTATTTTTAGTGTAGGGGGAATGTAAAACCCCCAGAAAGACACAGGCGTCTCGCAAATTTAGTGAAAGTTAATGTTTTTGCATCACAATTCTGAAATTTCTGATTTGAGATTGAATGATTCATATATCTAAAAGAGTATATTTTAGTCATGTTTCAATAATAGCGTTTTTTTATTTTTGTCTTTTCAGCTGATTAATTAGGTTTCTTTCATTATTTTATTATCTATATTGTAGCTAGTTAAGAATCTTCTTGTAAAATTAATCATGTTAAAACATAAAAGCTAATAGCTAAACTTTGTT